>JAQIUQ010000311.1:0-10357 GCA_030378365.1 Hybognathus amarus | reverse complement strand
TAAATAACCAAGATAACAAATGTTAACAATGTTGTGCTGAACAATCCATGTAAATACTGTAAGCACCAAACGGTGATCCGCATCCAGATGCGGTTTATCACGTCTCACATCGTGAACAGATTTGAGAAGCTTCAATCTTTTTCCGAATCCAATTGCATTCGTTTTTGTTTGTTGAATGAACCAAATGACTCAGAAAAAGATTCGTTCAGTTTTGATGAATAAGGTTCAAACAGGAGTCACGAACGCTGCATCACAGAGCAGAGCAATGCCGAGCATTTGAGCTTATAAAACTAAAACTTTGTTATTTTTTTATTGAATGCCCGATTGTTTCACTTGATAAGACCCTTATTCATCGTCAGCAATAGTTTAAAGCCCTTTGAACAGTTTGCAGTTTGTACTGAAAGTGTCTTTTGGACCCACTGAATCCATGGAGAAAAATGCTATGTTTTCATCAAAAACCGTAATTTCTTTTAGACTGAAGAAAGAATGACATGAATATCTTGGATGACATGGGGGTTGAGTAAATTATCAGCAAATTTTTTTTTTGAAAAGTGAACTACTCCTTTAAAAGTGTTCATGTTCTGCCAGAAATGCAGAAAACAAGTCACGAAAACATTGCTTTGCAGTTATTTAAGATGCTTACTGTGTTCGACAAACTTTAATTGGCAGAAACAGCGATTAAAAAAGAATGAAATTCATTAGTTTGTCGCTGAATAAGCAAGTGTACATACTATTTTTACAATGTCAGACAGAGACCTTTTTATCAATATTTGTCACTATTCTGTCAGAGTTACTGATGCTGTATAAACATGAATTTGACATACGCAAATTGACTGTTTGAGAGAAAAGTTCTACAATCTGTTAACAGTTTCTGGCAGCCACAAATTGGGTTATGAAGGCCTACAGTTATTTTATTGCTCACTACACATAATTCACACGGGTGCCTTTTGTATTTAGCTCGATTTTAACAAAATTCCGCCTGACTCTTTAAGCAAAATGATTGCAATATATCAGAATTGAGGATGTTGTTACACTGATCCACAATGCTCAACGAGACAACCAACCGTGCAAAGCTTTCCATAAACTCCAAAGCAACACACAGTTCCTTGTTTTAGCCCTATTTATATCAGTGGAATAATGTATGAGGGTTTTTGATTCTCAGTTGTTAGCTCATGTGGTGCATCTTTAGTATTTCACTCATTGGAGTGTGGAGGTGGACAGCAAGTTTGCAAGTCGTTTTAGGGGTGTGAATGTGAGATAATTAATCTCTCTCATCATGTTTATAATGCAGACCCAGTCGCTGGCCCTTATTTACATCTGAGAATATCATCTGCACGGCCTCTCGCAGAGAGTGGATCCAGGATTTAGCTAATGCACTGGCATTATGACCATTGTTGTGTAATGGGTTGATGCATCATTCCAAGCAGAGCTGTCTGTGATCTCACCCACAGTAATAGCTGTGTGAGAATGTATTTAACAGAGAACTGTGAGCGCCGGTAAATGGTGTGGAATTGCTCCAATTTCTGTAAAGCGAAATGGTTGAAATATGAGAGTGACAGTCAGAGTACATGCATCCTTGTCCCTAAGTGAAGTAAACGCAACAATAAATCAAATCATGCAGTCTTGAGCACTCTTTGACAATGTGGGGATGCTACTTTAAGTTAAAATGGCAACATTTTACATTTTGTTTGTTAACATTATTAATGAACATTAAGAGTCGTCAAAAAGTACAGACTTTGTTTGCAAGTCATTACTGATATTTAAAAATGTGACGATAACAGCATTTCCCTAGCATTTTGAATGCATTCTTAAACACCTCTGATTACCCATTTGTCCCAACATATTGGCCATTGTGTTTACGCACTCAACATGTATGTCAATTTATCCTCAGGTGGATATATTAACCTTTTGTTTGCCACGTAAATTGCCCTGATGCTAACATGGCGTTAACTTAATAAACAAACAAACATCCTCAAGTGGAAGTGCTTGGCTTTCAGGCTCACTTTTTACAACTAAAACAACCAAAACACTGTATCACAATGTCAATTTATAAAGAAACACTATGCACCTATAGACTGAACACATAATAGACATGATGTCACCATTTTCACAAATTCACATTTTTGTAGTTTACACAGAGAAAATAACAGTATCGTTTCCAAAGTAGTTTTCTAAATTTTGTGTTTTCAGACACCCCCCAAACACAGATGAAGGAACGATCACTGAATGAATGACCAAAATACAGAAAATGTTTTGGTAATGCTTTATTTTGATGGTCCTTTTTGAATGTTCTGTTGACTATAAGTAACTTTGCAGCTACATGCCAACTAACTCTCATTAGAGTATTAGTAGACTGTCTGCTTAATATCTGAATGTATTGCTCATCTTTATAGTAAACTCTGTATTGTGCTGATCCTCCAAAAGACATTCTACAGACTATAAGTAACTTTGCAACTGCTATACGTCAATTTATCCCTAACCCTACCAGTCTATTAATACTCTACTGAACACTCTTGTGAGAATTAATAGATTAGGTGCAACATTACTTATAGTCAACTGAATGTGTTAAAGGGACCATCCAAATAAAGTGAAACCAAAGTTTTACATTTTTAGTTGAAAACAGTAACGTGTAAATGCCTACCGTTGGGGCATTTGAAAGGCAAATGTCATTATCAATAAAATAACCATATTTACACACAACAACTGCCTCCTATTTCTCCAAACATGAAGAAATGAGAGTTATTCAGTTGTATTTATTCAGTAAATAATAAGGGTGTGATGATACACTATATTGGGTTTGACGAGACAATATTTTAACACTATTTTTAAGAAATCTTTAATGATGAAATATCTTATTTGACTCACAAAATGCACAACGCAGGTGCATTCAAAACATGTTTTAACTAATCATCTTTTACAAAAAATTCACTTCAGTTCAACTTTCTGAAGTATGAATTACCCAACCCGATCTCACGGCAATTCGTACGTATTTTCAGGAGGTGGCTAATTTGTATGAATTCATACAACCTCTTAGCCTGGGTTTCCCCATTCTGCTTTGCCGCAGCGTGATTTTATTCGTGCTGATAGGCAGTCTGAATACCATGAACCAAATTTTCCCCTGAAATAGCCAATCACAGAACGGGAAGGGAGCACAGGCGCATTTGCTTAGACGTACAGGCGCATTTAATAGACATTCGTAGCACCCAATAATACGGCTCTGGGCATTCGTAAACCACGCCTCAAATACGACAAATTTAACATGTGGTTTCCAGACCACGTTTCATTCTCAATGATACGTGGTCTGTCTGCGTTAGCCTAACAACCTCTGCTAAATCGTACATATTTTACAAGTTGCACAATTCGTATGAATTTGTACTAAACCTATTTGGGGTTTCAGACAAATCGCATGATTTAGCCGCATTATATTCGCCCGCACAAATTGGTCGTGAGAGAGCTTTGGAATTATCATTGCAGTAAAAATGCAAGCACAGTAAAAGGTTTTTGCCACAAACTCAACCTCGACAAGAAATTTTGTTACGTTTTAATATCAGGAGATATCATGGCACAAGATCTCGTCACACCCCTAGTAAATAAATTAAATAAATAGAAAAGGAGCCCATGCTATTTATTTAAATAAAGTTGCAAATCTAACAAGTAAAAAAAAAGTACTCTGATCCCCTAACACACTTTGCTTGTAACGCTTCACCCCCAGCTCTGCTCTTTGAGTTGAATACAGCCAGACCTTCAGTTTAGTGTCTAGTTTAGTGATTGTCGCCTCGGCAGAGCCAGTGACAGAAAACATTCCCAACCTCATTCATCAAGCAGTTTTTTTGCTCAGAGCATCTCAAAATCCTCTCTCCTTTCCTGTCATATACATTTTCTAACTTACCACGGATGTTCCTGAGGGATTTTATCTTGCATTGACTACAAGAGAATGCAAATGGCATACACATGCATGAATCTGGGACAAGATGGCCATGACCTGCAGAGGTCTCCACTCTCTCTCTTAGCTGGGAGTCTGGGGATTCAGAATTCTCCTCTGATGGAGCTTAATTAGACCAACTCGGTTGCCTGGAGAAGTGTTCAGCGCTTGACCTTTCTTAAAGGTAAGCGACCGGTGCGTGTTCAACAGGCCACAGGAAAAAGAGCAGCACCAAGGAGGTTTCTGACAAGCCCAACTCAGGAGATGAGGTGGAGATGGAGAAGGCATTCGAGTTTGTGCCCCAGGCAGACAGTGTCTCGTCTAAAGATACTTTGAGAAAGGCGTGTCGCCAAATGTACGTTTTATCAATATTCCTACTGTTAATGATTAAAGAGAGACTGTGCCAGGTTTTGCGTTCTTAATAAGAGGGTTTAAAAACAGGCAAAGTGAAAACATACAGTATTATTTTAGATGATAGCTATGTTTAAATGCATCCTTAATATGACTGAAAGAAAAAGTACTTGTGTAAGCAATTTACACGACAACGATATGCTTAAAACAAGTTTTCCTTCGAGTTTTCCGCATACAGACGACTCCATTGTCAAAACGATCCCCATTTGCACGGATCCACGAAAACGATTAAAAAATGCTGTATTCTGCTGCCAGGCCATTAGATGGTGATGAAACACTATATACGTAGACTGAACGTAATACGCATGACATCATCGTCTTCAGAGTTTCACATTTTTTTTGTTTACATGGAGACAGTTTTCAAAAACTTGCACTCGAAAACCCGTTTTCAGGCACTCAAAACACTGCTGTCATGTAAACGGACAGCTGAAATTCAAAAGAAGTTGGTAACACTTTTTTTGATGGTTCCTTTTGAACATTCTGTTGACTATAAATAACTTTGCAACTACATTTCATTTAAGGCCGTGTGTCCACCAAAGCGTTTTTAGCCAGCTGAAAACGCTAGACGCTCTGCTGAAGACGCCTTGACACCAAGAACAGGTACAGGGATGATACACACACACAATACAATGTAACATTAACAAAAACCGACCAGGGGTGCATTTCCCAAAAGCATCGTTAGCCAACTATGGTCGCAAGTTCCGTCGTTATCAGCATAGTTCAACGAGTTCGGTGTTTCCCGAAACAATCGTTTCAGCAAACATCGCAAACAGCATCGCAAAGTTGTGTGGTTTGAACGACAGCTCTCGACCTGTGGTTAGAGGCATGGTTTCTATATTGCATCACATTTGGAGGTAACAAATCCTTATCTTGAGCAAAATAAGTAAGATGACATTCAGTACAACCAGGTGCCTTTTATTTAGAATGCATACAAATGTAATTTATGTCTTTTAGTCTTTCAAAAGATTTAAAGTACCGATTTTGAAGAATTCGCATGTGCAAATGTGCTCTACTATGTAAGAACAAGACACATATTGAGTCTGGTAATAAAGCAAAACAACTGAGAACAATTAGAAATAGTCCTCAGATGACATGTCTGTAATTTATATTAAAAAAATCTAGCGTTAATTGGATCTCAAATAGTTTCATTAAAAGTAGTTATTACTCCACCACGTGCGAAAACCAACGTGGTTGAACGATACTTTGTGACAGTGGGTTTCGGGAAACAGTCGTGCCTAGCTAGTTGATTTCTCCAACGATGCATTGTACTATGGTAGTGAAGCAGCATAATTTTGCATTTGAATGGCTTAAATTACAATATCTATTTTCTCCAATTTAGTCTGCTAATATTTCTTGAATGAAGCCAGATGTTCACATCTATAAAAACAAGTTTAAGTAGAGAATCGTGTATGCGTGGGCTTGTGTGTGTGGTTTTTCATTGTCTTTTCTCTGCATGGATGTGTCGAGACCTTGACTTCATCAAAGTTGCTAACTGTGTGCTGTGGCTCTAATAGCTCGCTCTTCAATAGTGTGGCACAGGAGATGTCAGATAGAGTATGTCAAGCATAAAGAATCAGCAGAGCCGCTTCCAGGTCTCTCAATTACACACCCTCATCAGCCACTGTTACCACTGCTTTTTAAACCAAACCACTTCTTTGTCATACAATGCCTATTTTTAGGAAAAGAGTGCAGTGGTGCTGATGGTCGTGCAAATTCAAAGCTGGAGCAGGAAAAGGTTTTCTCACGTGATCGTCTTGTACGTAATAAGTAATCCTTTGAAGGTGGGACAGGCCTGTCATCCTATAAATCATCCATAGGCAAGTATACCTTTCTGGCAGCGCGCCAGGCACCGTTCTCATTATCCGGTGTGGGCTTGCCGCTTGGAGAAGAGCAGTGAGGTGAGATGCTTTGATAAAAATACTTCACAAATTCGCCGTCACTATTAGCGGCTCTCGCTCTCATGAGAATGTGATGAGGAGAGGGATGAGGAAAAACACACTGTGGTTTTAGCACCGATAAAATTGATTTAAAGCCGTATCAAAACATGACGAGCTTTTTACAAGTGTCATGTACTTTTACAGAGAGGAACCACTTTCCAGCTCTGTGCTTTGCTCATCAGTTTCACAGCGCACGCAGCAGAGCAGAGGTGATTACTTTAGAGAATTAGATTTAATCACTTAAAATGCTGAGGGAACCGTTCTTGGGCCATTATACTGCTCTTAAAGTTTGCTTTGTTTATTCCCCATTGAACTTTATTTAATGAGTTTTAATGCTAGCCTGGAATACTTTTTGTTTTCAAAGTATAAGCATTTACTTAAACATACATTTTTACTTATAAATAAAAGCTTTATATATATACAGTATATATACACTCACCGGCCACTTTATTAGGTACACCTGTCCAACTGCTCGTTAACACTTAATTTCTAAGCAGCCAATCACATGGCAGCAACTCATTGGAATACATTTAGGCATGTAGACATGGTCAAGACAATCTCCTGCAGTTCAAACCGAGCATCAGTATGGGGAAGAAAGGTGATTTGAGTGACTTTGAACGTGGCATGATTGTTGGTGCCAGAAGGGCTGGTCTGAGTATTTCAGAAACTGCTAATCTACTGGGATTTTCACGCACAACCATCTCTAGGGTTTACAGAGAATGGTCCGAAAAAGAAAAAACATCCAGTGAGCGGCAGTTCTGTGGGTGGAAATGCCTTGTTGATGCCAGAGGTCAGAGGAGAATGGCCAGACTGGTTCGAGCTGATAGAAGGGCAACAGTGACTCAAATAACCACCCGTTACAACCAAGGTGGGCAGAAGAGCATCTCTGAACGCACAGTACGTCGAACTTTGAGGCAGATGGGCTACAGCAGCAGAAGACCACACCGGGTGCCACTCCTTTCAGCTAAGAACAGGAAACTGAGGCTACAATTTGCACAAGCTCATCGAAATTGGACAATAGAAAATTGGAAAAACGTTGCCTGGTCTGATGAATTTCGATTTCTGCTGCGACATTCGGATGGTAGGGTCAGAATTTGGCGTCTACAACATGAAAGCATGGATCCATCCTGCCTTGTATGAACGGTTCAGGCTGGTGGTGGTGGTGTCATGGTGTGGGGAATATTTTCTTGGCACTCTTTGGGCCCCTTGGTACCAATTGAGCATCGTTGCAACGCCACAGCCTACCTGAGTATTGTTGCTGACCATGTCCATCCCTTTATGACCACAATGTACCCAACTTCTGATGGCTACTTTCAGCAGGATAATGCGCCATGTCATAAAGCTGGAATCATCTCAGACTGGTTTCTTGAACATGACAATGAGTTCGCTGTACTCAAATGGCCTCCACAGTCACCAGATCTCAATCCAATAGAGCATCTTTGGGATGTGGTGGAATGGGAGATTCGCATCATGGATGTGCAGCCGACAAATCTGCGGCAACTGTGTGATGCCATCATGTCAATATGGACCAAACTCCCTGAGGAATGCTTCCAGCACCTTGTTGAATCTATGCCACGAAGAATTGAGGCAGTTCTGAAGGCAAAAGGGGGTCCAACCCGTTACTAGCATGGGGTACCTAATAAACTGGCCGGTGAGTGTATATATATATGTATATATATATATATATGTATATATATATATGTATATATATATATGTATATATATATATATGTATATATATATATATATATATATGTATATATATATATATATATATGTATATATATATATATATATATATATATATATATATATATATATATATATATATATATATATATATATACATTAGGGGTGTAATGATACCTTCATGTCACGAGTTCGATCATTACTAGAATTCTCAATATGATATGATTGCGATACTCCTGGGTACTGTTGATTAAAATATCAAATTTGGTAACATTAGGGGTGTAAATTAATAGGCTTGGGCCCCGTTTACACGATGGGAAAATGCAGATATTTCTCTGCGTTTTGCCCTCTCATTTACGAAACAGTTTATCACTGAAAACGATTATTTCTAAAAACTCCGAGCAAAGTGGAGATTTTTGAAAACGCCGGATATTTGTTGTCTGTGTGAACCGGGAGAAACGGCGTTTCAGGTTCTCTCTTGTAGATTCCAGGATTCTGATTGGCTTGCATGGCTTAATCCTTAACCCCTACACTGCCGCCTTAGGTTTGGCATAGTTATGATGGCACTTGACGCGTATTTATGCGGGTGTGTAAACGATGTTATTTTTGAAAACGGAGAGGGGGAAAATATTCGTTTTGCTAAATACCCGGCTTTGTGTAAACGTGGCCTTGGACTTCCAATCCACAGGACAATAGTGACACCAGAATAAAAATAACTGTTTCTGAATCTGAAAATACTAAATTATTTTAGTCGAATATGCTTGCAATCTGTCACTGACTGTAATTAAAATAATGTAGGGCACTTTTTACTGGTAAAATACGACATTTGTCATTATCAGAACCCACTCAAAATCCCCTCTTGCATTATTATACATTATATTCAACATTTACATAGTAGTTTAGTAGTGACGTTAAAACTCTGACAATCTTGATTTTTTTCTCACACAGTAAGTTTTATTGTAGGTTAACTATACTTTTAGGTGAACTATATGCTGTCGATTGATAGATTGATTTAGTCCATTTAGTTTGAACATTTACATGTAATATTGAAAATGATAAAAGCACACATCAGAGTGTTAAAAATCTAAAATGAATCACTTTATTTGGGTATTTTGTGATAAAAATGGTAAAAATGGCACATGAATGTAAAGGAAAGCGTCAGTTGTATGACGGCACGGGATCGTCATCTAACCGTTTAAGGGTACCCTGAAAAGGCGATATGGTTTTTGACCATAGCGTCAGTTGAAATGACGTCTCAAGGGATGAGACTGTGTTAAGTGTTTAGCATCCATTAGTCCAGTCTTCAGTGTCACATGATCCTTCAGAAATCATTCTTATATGCTGATTTGATGCTCAAGAAGCATTCTTATTATTGAAATCAGTTGTGTCCTTGATGAATAAAATCAGAGACTATTTATATAGAGACATACCACTTCCTCAATTCTTAATACAAATGTATAGGGAGAACCCGTAACACCAGAAGATGGCGGTTGTATGCAAATGCCCCGCCCCTCCCACTGGACAGCCAATCATCTGCTTTTAATGGTCAAGACAAGCTGGGAAACATTTAAATATGGCGGCAGATTTGATGTGTGCATTGTGTAAATATCAGAAATCCCAAGTCTCCCAGAAGTTCCGGGTGTCTCCTGCAGATTGATAGCGGCTCGCTGATTCCCGCAAATTAGTTAAAATCTCCCGGAATCTAGAGCGAGCAAGCAAGAGCGCGCATTCAAACTGTGCAGTGCGCATGTGCAGTAAAAGTATAACCTGTGGGAAAACGGCGTTTTAAACCTTATTTTAGGGCAAAGTCGTCAAACTTTTTCAGCGATTTTTATTATATTTTACTGCCATTTCTATACATGCAGTTTTTTTGTCCTGGTGACCAGTGAAAGTGCAGTTCTGACTCTCTGCCCATTCATTTAGATAGAGCCTGGTCTTGTTAAGTCCGAAATAGCTGCCCGGAGGCGTTGCCAAGATGGTGGCCGAGTGGCATGACTTGCCTGAAAGGACTTTGGTAAAATATATATACTCTGAGTGTGTGTGTGTATATATATATATATATATATATATATATATATATATGTATATATATATATATATATATATATATATATATATACACTGTATATATGAGCCCGTTCTCATCCTTTAACGTCACATAAAACGCTATATGACAAAACGGCGCTATACAACGCACATGGCACCCTTTATCGTTAATATAACACACGAACCCAAGACGTTACTGTATAAATCCTTAAGCGTGAATATGACACGCAGACCCTACCCCACACCTAAACTTAGCCCTCACAGGACGTGTTATATTAACGAGAACGGGTGCCATGTGCGTAGTATAACGCCAATTTGTCACATAACGTTCTATATGATGCTAAAGGATGAG
>JAQIUQ010000310.1:0-44384 GCA_030378365.1 Hybognathus amarus | reverse complement strand
TAAATCATCGATGCGTGACTGTAGCCATGTATACGTTTCATCATTAAAATTACAATGTTCCACATAAGCAGATAACACATTAGAAATGTTATACGTCACGTGGGTTATCACAAGATTGACATCGTGTAGTAAAGTCTTATTTACATTCCCTTTGATTATGCCACCTGGAGGGGTGTTATATAATTTTGGGCACTGTGTGGGTTTTTGGTAACCGCATGTGGTTAAATTAAAACAATGGTGTAAAGTCCATGAACAATTGTGAGGGCTCGTAAATTGCTCCACATTTGCCTCACATTTTCCCACACAGTATGTTCCTTCTTTTCGGCCAGTCCATACAAATGTTTTCAAATGATTGTCAACATAACTAGTATATTTACCAGTGGTATGCATAATTAAAATAAATCAAATAATGAATCATGGAACTACACAATTTCATAATTATTCAATTGTCTACATTAGTTGCTTAAGTGCAAATCACCAATTGAACCTTAAGGTTTTAATATGTTTAGTTAGAGAATGAAATGTACAAGAACAGAGATTTAAACTCTCAAGTTTAACTTTTGAAATCATCCTCTGTGCATTTGATGTACAAGCTAAGTCACACTCAATAATGCAGGTCTGACTGGGAATTGAATAGCTGATCAATAGAAATGCCTGCATTTTAGATCTGTTTTTATATTTTTTATTGTCATTAGTCATTTGTTGGAAACTAGGGGGCCCTCCTGGTTTGCAACAACTCTAACGACTGGACATCATAAACATTCTGTCCAAAGACCAGTTGCATTGATGAACAGGTCTCACTTAGATTTTAAATGTGGAATTTAAAGCAATTGATGTGTGACTATAGCCATGTACATGTTCTTAGCACATCACAGCGTTTACATACAGGAAGTTGACAAGACTGTACTGCTGTAAAAGTGTTAAAAAGAAATTATTAAAATAATTTCCCTTGTCCTATATGTATGAAGGTGAATGATGTGATAAAGAATTGCATGATGTGAATAATTTTGACCTGAATAGTCTTATGATCTATGCCAGGTAGTGATGTTCTAAGGTTGTCATAGTGTTGGGGTGTATTGTGTATGTTTATGTATAGGAGATGGGTGGTGTCTAGTTAATTATAATCTGTGTTGCATAATTTAGTTCCGGTGCTACACCGGGAGGTCACATACAGTATAGCTACTTCTGTAGTGTTATGAGGTGTGAGCGACCCCTTGAAGTTTCTCCACCCATCTCCAAGTTGTGTGTGTCCTGCTTGATGCAGGCAGGACCAGACTCTTGTGGAATCTGGTTCTGAAGAAAATCAGTTGTTAGTCTGAAAAGGGAATAGACCTAGAGAGAAAAACGCAGTTTAATCTTGAGCCTTTACACAAACTGCATTCAGATAGATGGTACCATCTCAATATTTCTTTGATGGCCTAAGCCAGGAGGTTGTTACTGATGGCTTTGATCTGTTAAGATTTTATTCCACTAGAAGAAATTTTGTTTTAGTTTACAACAACATGTATCATTATCATGATCATGTTTCTGCAAAGAAAAGGCCAATTAAACTGAGTGTTAATGGTCAGATCTGACTGCTATTGCAGTTGAACTCACACAGTCTGCTGTGTTGTGAGCAGTAGGACACCCAGATCTGCTGGGGAAATCTCTTTACATGCTGCTGTTTTTTTTTTACACTAGCTAGATCTGTGCTCAGAGCAATTAGATCACCAGGTGTGGTGCTGTGCTTGTTTGTTTAGCATTAGGAATTTATGGTGCCATTCAAACTCTTGACCATTTGGATCTCTGAGGTCCCTAAGGACAGTAGATTTTCTGCCTGATGTTTACATTTCACACAACTTTCCTTACATGTCCAGTAACATATCTTCCCTGATCAGATCCCATGTGAGCTGACATTCCCAGAGAGGAGTTTAACACTTGCACCACTTTGTTTGTGGTTTTGTTGCAAGAGAACATTAAAACTTGTACTTCCCCTTGTTACTGGGTTAAAGATCTATTAGATCAAAATGAAATCATCCTGTGGCTTTGGATGGACTTTCAAGACATGGCGATCAAGTTGATCATTTTAGTTGGTACATACTGGACATTGTACTTTTCCTCATTAAAGATTCTTGCACAAATAGAAGGTAAAGAAGTTCTTTCTCACTATTTTCCTTTCAGTTTTCTTTCTCAACAATCCTTTCTTCTTCTAAACCAATGCTGAATCATCGAGATTAAAGCCATTCCTGGCCATTAGTATAACGTATATTATATCTGGTCATAATTGTATAAATCAAAACTAATTTTATTTGCTGGTCTCTGGGGTTTTACTGAGTAAATGTCCATACTGACTTGTTATCTTCTCCCTGATCTTTTAGAAGGCATTTGCCCCTGCAGCTCCAGTTGTGCTGCCATGAGCATTGTGTGCACAGCAACAACCCAAGCTGGAAAGCTATAGCTGATACTGTGAACATTCAATGCACTGCAAAACATGGGTCAAATCATTGCTCACTTTAAAGATTTCAGTGTATACAATATAGAATTTGACACAGTTATCTTGTTTTAGGCTGAGATTTTATCATTGCATTCTATTAAGAATCTATTTGAATATGAAAAAATGGTTGGACAAAGGGGTCTGATTGAGGGTGCCAAGATTGTTTTTGGCTTGTTACTTTTGTCAGTGTCTTTTGAGACCTCTGAAAATATACAAGAGCACAGCGATTGCAAAGTCTGAAATAAAACCAAATTAAAAGCTATGTTTTATAAGACTGTGCCTTAAATGGTGTTGTTTAAACCATATTTTGGGACACCAGTCATGCATTGTTCAGCATTATTGTACGATTTTCAAAGAATAGCGATTAATTTGATGTAATTCATTCTTTGTCTAAATTCTCTCATGGGACAAGAACCAGCTGTGCATGGGTGAAACTATCAGGCCTGGCTACAAGCCTTTTAGTAACACACTAATTGTCATAATATGGATTAGTTTTAACAGTTTGCATATTCTTCTGAATTTCAGTCTCTAGGACTTCTGTATGGCAGCTGTTCTCTAGGACTGAGAGGTCATTTTCCCAGATCATTTCTTTTGAAATATTCAAATTTCATTGTACTGTTTTGTCCAACTTTACATTTTGCACACAAATGATTCAAGTGAGATATTTTTACTTGTTTACATTTTAGCTCATCAAATCACGAGATCCTTTCACAAGTCAGCATGATCATTTTCTTGTTTCCAATGTTGCAATCTTGTTGCAGCACACAAAATAATCAAATGATATTTACCCTCAGAATTTAAGTTTTTAGTTTACAGCCCCCTGTTGAGTACCAGGATAAAATTTGAATGAAATTATTCCAATTTTGGTTTCATCTCTTGTTGCGTGGGCAAACAAGGGTTATTTAAAGTTAAAGCAAGGAATATCATTTCTCATCTACGCTGCTGCTATCATGTCCCTAGCATGTGGTTTTATTAATTCTCAAGCCCCACCGGATTTTGCGTTCTCCGGACTAGCTGGGTATGCCGACCCATTCTACAAATGTGTCTATTTGAGGTGCGTCTGAAAGTTCCCTCAACACTTCTAAAAGGCAAAAAGAATTGACTTACCACAACAGCTGAGGAAAGAGAAGGAGATCAAACCTCTTACTAGTTGCAAGTTCCAATATTTTGCTGAAAAGACACTCTGCAATCTGGAGATCACGGAGGGCCTGTCACCACTTTGTAAGGTCCACCCATTGGCCCAACGACGGAATCCAACGGCTGGGCGAAGGGATAATGCGTGTATGTCTTTTCAGCGCTCTTGCGACGTTCACTTTATTAATTAGAATTTAGTTTCAATAGTACTTTAACTCTACGCATAATCTGACTCCAATTGTTTACTGATGATCAAGTTTTGATTGTGTTTCTTATTAGAAAGTAATCATAAATATCGATTAGGATTTAATTTAGATCTTTGATTATTCAGAGTTTCTTACACTTTCAGTTATTAATTCATTATGGACCCGATACCGCACAGAGATCACGTCGGCCATATCGTGTTTCTCACGGACACAAACCTTGTCAGTTCTGAATTTAGTCAGAGGGTGCAGGGTTAGCTAATACTTCTTAAGTCGGTTGCCTACTGCTCACTCGTACAAAAGAATGTAGTTTATTTTAGCTATTTCCATACAACTTGCTTAATCAGTGATAGACAGAAATCAAAAGGTCTCCAGAGGACGTGCCTACTGCTCCATTCACATCTGTGCCTTTAGTTTGACCTATCCTGCAAGATTTGCGGTAGCACCAGCCTCCTATAATTTACTAAAATAATGACGTCAGAATACTTCAGAATAAATCAAGATGTAACATTTATTTCACATTTATGTCAGGTAAAAATGTATCATGCCAATTACACAAGCAATTAACGCCAATTCAGAAATAATAAATACATGACATCATTTACTCAAAGATGATTCTAAAAGTAAGCAATGTATTCCTGACAGAGACACACAGTAATGTGTGAGTGCTTTCCACCGGGAAAACACTGACACAGCACTGTATGGGGGTGTTCCTGGTTACAGGTTCCCGAAGACTGCTCTGTTACGTAGCCTTAAATACCCAGTTTATGCCAAAAGAACAGGAAAACATCTGTTACCCAAATATGTTCAGCAACCTTTCTCGTGACCCAAATGATTGCCTGAGTTTGGGGGTTAAATGACAACTGGTAAATCCACAATCCTTATTGGGGCATCTCCCATCTCCCTTCAGCTGCTGCGGGAGTGAAACACCCTTACGGCTGGAGACAGGAGGTTTGTGAGATTTGCATGCCTGACTGCCCTGGAGGTGAGAAGATCATGTGCAGAGTCCAGAAACACAGGATGGAGAGAAGATATAAGACTAACAGCTGTGCGGTGTCCTCTGTCCTGTTGATTTCTTTTACAGATTAGTGAGTTTTTTATTGTTTTACTGCAGGTTTGACTTCCTGAATTCAGTCTCTGGAAAACCCTTCCTTACAGGGCCCTTGACGTAATAAGTCCTTCTGACAACACATCTCAATTGTGTAATTCTTGCTAGTATTCCAGCAGAGTCCACTCGATGCATGGAATCCCAAACTCTTGTCCCAGACATCCCAAGTCTCCCGGAAGTTCCGGGAGTCTACCGCATATTGATAGCGTCTCCCTGATGCCGCAAATTATCTCCCGGAATCTAGAGCGAGACATACTGCGCGTGTAACATACATAGCGCGCTGCGCGTGCACTGTACAGAAGGAGAGACGTTGCGAACTTGCGAGTTTGCCTCGCGAAAGCGAAAGTTAGCTCGCCCTCCCGCCCCAGAATCCTGTTACCAAAATATACCTCCCGGAAATGAATTCTTGCAGGTTGGGATGTCTGGTTTTCACGATTCTGATCAGTAGGAAATGCTGCTCTTTGTAAAAGCAGTTCGAGTTTGAGTCACTTATAACGTACATTTGAAAAAGCAACACCAGTCGAACATCATCATCATTATTATTAACATACTTTATTAACATAAAAATACCTGAGAAGGTTTTAAGAATATTGATAAAATGATGTCCATTTGCATTTCCTATAACAAGTTATGTGTGTTGTTGTTGTCTTCCTCTACTGCACTTATTTTGAGTTTTCGCATTAGACCTCTCAGCTTTCGGGTGCAAAAGTATTTTACCTATTTCACCCACAAGCTGTTCATATTAAATCATGTACAGTAAAATGTCTGTTAAAGGCGACAGCCTTATTTGTGCTAACGCCTATCTGCGCCCCCTAGTGGTCGATCTGAGAACTGCATGCAAACTAAAAGATAGCCTACTGTATGAACAGTCCTGTCTTTTCAACACAGCTGCCCCCAAACTTGCTCCAGCAAGTTTGAAGACTGGATTTACTGTCCATCTTTGTCCATCATCACTTCTGCCGAGCGGATTAGGCCATCAACTCCTGGAAAGACTTTACTGATCTCTCCAACAGGCCATGACGCTCTCGGTAGTTGGGGGTCTGATTAGCACAACGGTGCCAACTTGAATGGGGGATGTGTCCTTTTGCCACTTGTACCTGGTCTGCAGGGTTGGCAGGTAATTGCGCAAAAACTGTGTCCAGAAGCGGTCACTTAGTACTTGACAGTTCCTCCAGTGTCGTCGTCCAATCAGCTCAGAGTCGTGGTACATCACCTGGGGAAGTGAAGGATCCAGCCGCCCCATCAGCAAAATATTGGGGGTGACGGGGTCTGGGTCGGCCAGATCTGATGAGACGTATCCCAAAGGCTTCGAGTTAAGGATTCCTCCAATCTCGACCAGCACTGTCTGGAGTACTTCAGCGCTTACGACCTGAGAGCCCAGAGTGGATGTTAAGGCTGATTTGATGGATCTTATCTCCCGCTCCCAGGACCCGCCGAAGTGAGGAGCACTGGGCGGATTGTAGCGGAATTTTAGCTGGTATTCTGCGAGCTGGGCCTGCAGGGATGGATGTAAGGTGTTGAATGCTTCCTGTAATTCACGGTCCCCACCTCGGAAATTAGTGCCTTGGTCGCAAGTATTCTCAGCTGGTTTCCCATGACGAGCGATAAATCTTCTTAGTGCCATAAGGAAGGAGTCGGTATTGATGCTGGACAACACTTCAATATGGACAGCTCAAGTTGTCAAATATTTGAAGAGCAGGCCCCATCGCTTTTCATTATGGCGACCAACTTTCACAAGCATGGGCCCGAAACAGTCTATACCAGTGGAGAAAAAAGCTGGTTGCTGTAACCGGAGGCGGGACACAGGAAGGTCAGACATCTTTGGATTGATTGGTTGGGCTCTCCACCTTTGGCATTCTGTACAGGAACGCTGCTCCCTTTTTATGGCTTCACGGCCTTGCAGAATCCAGAATTTTCTCCTCAACAGCTCATTCAAGTTCTGGTCTTTGTAGGTGAAGGAACAATTAAACACAACACGATTTTTATTATTGTGTGTCACCATATGGTGCGGGATGAACCATGACTCTTTGGTTGAGGTTGAGGTTCTCACCTGTTTATCACCTACTTCTTTGCATAGCCTGCTGTCACCAAACTTGTGATCTCTGCTTGATAAGCTGTGGCCTTCCCGGGTCTCGACTGAGGCGTCTTTCAGTCCCTCGGAGGCTGGGAATGACTACTTCAGGTGGTACAGAGAGTGTGGGCATGTTGTGAACACGCAGGAGAGGAGTGGCATATCTCTGAATGCCTTCCACATTTACTCTTGTAGCCTTTACTTTCAGAAGATTCATAGCTTGGTGCTGAACGAACCTGAGCTACTCGTTATTGTGTGGTTGTCTGGATCACGAACCGTTTATCAGTTTGGACCAATGCAGCGCGAAGCCGTTCTTGATCAGCACTGTTATTACACAGCCAAATCCAGTGAAGAAAACATTTGAATTTGCCACTGAAGTAATAACATCGCTGCGAGACCTAGTGAGAAACATTCACATTTCTCCGTTATTAACGGATCAAACAGCGCTGACGTGGAAACCAGGAACAAACATTGTGCCATGAATGAACTATCCAGTGTCCACAGATCAGCAACTTCACCATGGATTTACTGTTTAACACTACTATCTGTAAGTTTGGCAGGAATAGTAGGCTATAATGCTTTCAAGTAACATCACGTCTGTTGTATTTTGACATTATCAATACAATTGCTTCCTTCAAATGTTAATCTAAACTAATATAAACCTTTGTTTATAACTAGGTGTAATGACTCTGGGCGGGTCTGATCGAGGGGAATTTGCATATCATAATTAATAATTCATAATTAATAATTATTCATACAGATTTGGATCAGCCCGGTCTTACATGTTAATAAATCCCTCAATGAGGGCTTTCTGTTAACTTTACTTATATGTATACACGTGTATCTCTGCACTTAACCACAAATTAATTGTAATAGATTGCACAGACCACGTCTTACAAGACAAGTAAAATTAATTAGCTCAAGTAATTTATAGAGCAGGGAAAACTTAATTCTCTGGCCAGAAGAATTCAGCATTCCAACTCCACAAAACATAACCTTTTTGGTATGTTTAGTTATATAGAGCATGCAGCGTTCGATCTTTCACTTCAGAGACTTGTCATGAGCAGGACCGTAATTCAATCACAAATGATCATATTGAATTTATTAAAGTATTCAATAAGGCAACTAAGTAAGCATTTACTACGTTACAATGATACATGTATATACAAACATTAAACACAAACTAAGACGACGCAGGGCGTTAGACGATAAGTGAGTTGGAGAGAGAGAGAGAGAGAGAGAGAGAGTGAGGGTGAGAGAGAGGGAGTTACAGTCACCAAACAGTCAATTAATCTTTCTGAACACCATGAAAACACTTTCTTTATGCTTCTGAGAAGCTCTAAAAGAAGGTAACGTTATACTTGCACAACATGTTTGGTCTGTGTGTGTCACGGACTCGTGGCCAGGCCCGGTTGGGCCGCACGATGAATGGAGAGGCTCTCCTGTGTGCGCGCGTTCCGTGGAGCGCGTGAGCGCGTTCCGTGGAGCGCGGCGCTTTTGCACTGCCCGTCCTGGCGCGTGCATGGTTGGTTGCGTGCGCGTGGCTTCTTTGTTCCGTGGGGAGTCACGTGGCGTTCGTTGGCATTCGGCGCGAATGTTTGAAAGGCTTAAAAGTCTTTGAGGTGACGTTACCCGAGGAAATAGATCGGCAAAGTCCACTTCCTTTCCTGGGAAACGAACTTGGTAGTTCATTTGAGGAGAAGACGAAACTTTGGACGATCAAAGAAAGGATCCCGGTTGGGGGTCTGATCTCCGTGAGGAGATCCTTTACGTGCTTCTTGGCATGAGACGTTTCGGAAGAGAAAGGGCGGAGCTGGTGCACTGCCTTTATCCTCTTGGGGACATCCATCCCCTTCCTGTTGGCTTGAGCCAATCAGGGAGATGGAGGCTGCACGCGGGGGTCCGAGTCCTTGGAGGACGGTTGATTCAGTCTGGCCAAAATCATTACATCTCCCCTTTTCGTTAGATGAAGTCCTTACGTGGACTTCCATCGAACGACACCCATCGAAATGGATGGAGGGCAGGTGAATCATGAAAGTCAGGTAGCAGGTGGTGGCTAGGCTGAGGTTCGGGCTCAGCTTGATGAGGTTGGACGCAGTCTCCAGTGTGGTACCCTCTTCCTGAGGGTCCAGTGGTGGCTGTGGAGGTTTGCGTTTGTTGAGTCTCTTGTGAAGTGTGAAAGTCAAGTGTCAAGACGTGGTTGATTACCGTAGAGGTACCCAGCGCAGAATCAGCTGCGGTCCAGGATTGGACAACAGGTGATGCAGTGGTGCAGTGCAGTGTAGCAGGTGTTCAGTTGAAACACAGCTAGGAGAGCTATGTTGCTGAGAACAAGTTCAGTTCGGCTGGGCACCCCCGTTTTTCACAGTTCATAATTCCAGTTCTGGAATCAGGGTGAAATCATGGGTTTCGTAAAGGATGGGACTTGACTCAGGCTCAGTCGCAGCAGGGTAGCTCCGAGTCTCGGAGCAAAGGCTGCCGGATGCTGAGTTTTGAGCAAAGTCCTTCTGGCAGACAGTAAGCAGGGGGGGTCCGAGTCCTTGGAGGACGGTTGATTCAGTCTGGCCAAAATCATTACATCTCCCCCTTTTCGTTAGATGAAGTCCTTACATGGACTTCCATCGAACGACACCCATCGCAATGGATGGAGGGCAGGTGAATCATGAAAGTCAGGTAGCAGGTGGTGGCTGAGGCTGAGGTTCGGGCTCAGCTTGATGAGGTTGGACGCAGTCTCCAGTGTGGTACCCTCTTCCTGAGGGTCCAGTGGTGGCTGTGGAGGTTTGCGTTTGTTGAGTCTCTTGTGAAGTGTGAAAGTCAAGTGTCAAGACGTGGTTGATTACCGTAGAGGTACCCAGCGCAGAATCAGCTGCGGTCCAGGATTGGACAACAGGTGATGCAGTGGTGCAGTGCAGTGTAGCAGGTGTTCAGTTGAAACACAGCTAGGAGAGCTATGTTGCTGAGAACAAGTTCAGTTCGGCTGGGCACCCCCGTCTGTATCTGTCTGGATCTGTCACAGCTACTTTCCATTTCTTGATGGTCTGTGAGGAGGCACTCTGTGTTGTGAGTTACCTCTTGGCTGAAGGATTTCAGTTCGTTTTGTTGCTGGACATGCCGGTGTTTGACTGCGTTCTGACAGCAGCGGCGTGGGTGTCCATTTAGCTCTGCTTGCGTGGTGGTCGACCCTATGCTGTGTGATGTCGGACCTGGTGATGACTGCAGTTGTCCTCTGGTTGGCTGGAGGCACAGGGAGACAACCACAACAGCAGCATCCTGTAACAGAGACAGGGGAGAGAGAGAGAAAGGGGGAAAAGGTTTCAGCGGCTGTCGGCTGGGACAGCCTGATGCCTTTGAGGATGCCGAGATGTCCTGGTGCTGCGGTGTGCAGCCCACATGGTGCGTGACAGGCATACACTGGCTGGTATATCCCCCTTTTTGTACTGTGGCAGCACAAGCTGTGGCGAAGTGATGTCACGAGGTACATAAATTTCAAGTGTTGGGCCGTTTAGCAGCATGTGCTTGGTGAGCTGCCGTTGTCGTGGTCGACGGCCGGTTTGGGCGGTTGGAGGGGTTGAGAGGTGGTTGTCTCAAAGTTCATTTGGTTAGTCTCAGTTTTTGGTAAGCTGAAAGGTGCAGGGTAGCAGGTTCACGTTTTCATTTGGTGCTGAGGCTGTGCCTTTATGGCTGGCTGTGGGAGTTCTTGTGACCTCTGTGACCTACCAGTTAGGTTCTCTTGACCTGTGTGACTGGATGGGGAGGGGTACTTGAACTTGAGCTCAGCCATGCAGTTGTTTAAAGTCTATGAAAAGGCTCATAACGATCTAACAGATCTTGGCCAATCAGACGTGCGTACGTGATCGTTCGTGATCGGTACACTGGGTAAATCCGGCACATAGGGACCAATTGTTGGGTGAATGAGAGCTACCTGTGTTGAGCCAGATGTCGTTTTGGCTGTAGGATTGCACCTTCAGCTTACCTGTTTGGGATTTGAGAGTTCGCTCTGATTGTTTGAGTCTTTTAAAGAGTTGGGCTGGCAGTAGCGTGATGTTTGAGCTAGTGTCTAGCATGGCTTCAAGGCTCAAATCATTGTCTCTAGGTGGCTAGGCAGAGTTTGTGCCACCCCCTTTTTGATTAGGTTTCCCAGAAGTCCTGGCGTCTGGGCTGATGTTGTGTGGGACACGGTGTTGTCATGCTCAGGCTGTGCAGCTGTCAGTTGTGGTGGCTGCTTGGTGCTGTCACTTTGTGAAGTGGCAGTGAGCTTTGTGGTGTGATGCTGACGAGCAGTGTTCTGGGTGTCTGTTTGGGTCTTGCGCTGAGACATAGCATGTCTGGCTTGTCCTTCTTGTGAGATCTTGTGCAGAAACTCTTTCAGCACCTTCAGGATTTTTGCTGTCAGTGACATGGCTGCACTGTTGTTATCTGATGTGTGCTCAGATTTGTGCTTACCAGTGGCGTGTTGAGAGGGGTACCGCTCTGGGCTGGTTGGGCTTGAGTCTCTTGGTGATGAGGTGCGGCTCAGAGCTCTTGCTCTGGTGCGGTCGATGAGCACCAGGACTGTTGTGTTGCCCTCTGTTGGCTTGGAACGGTTTACTCTCAGTGAAAGTGTGGGGAGCCTCCTAGAGGCAGCTCTGAGTCGTGCTCAGAGACAGGTTAGTTTGAGGGTGTTTACCCAGTCTATTGGACAAAGTCTTTGCGTAATGTGAGCTTGTGGTCTCGTAGCTATGGTAGATATGCTACAGGGACAGGCCAGGGTGCTTACGGAATAACTCACTGTGGGATGCAAGCTACGAAGAAACAAAGTTCTGAGATTGGCATCCTTTCCATACCTGGTGGTTTGTCGGAGTCGGTGGAGTTTCAAGTCGGTCTTGCTTGATGTCCACGGCGGTGAGAACCTTTGGTCTGATTCTGGATCAGGGAATTAAGCGA
This sequence comes from Hybognathus amarus, assembly GCA_030378365.1. Lineage (NCBI taxonomy): Eukaryota > Metazoa > Chordata > Actinopteri > Cypriniformes > Leuciscidae > Hybognathus > Hybognathus amarus. Next base: position 32,472 of record JAQIUQ010000310.1, on the reverse strand, counting down.
TCGAAGCTTATTGCAACAGCTGATAGTCCATTTTGGCAGTCTCTGTTTGACGAGCTAGGAAGCTGTGCACCTCACGACTGGACGTAATCCATATCGAGCAGAATCTGTTTCATGCAGTCAGGTTGGTTAGACAGTTCGCAAGTGACAGTCTGGTCTGCATGTCGTGGCTTTTCTGGTTAGCTTGGTCCAATCCTTTTGGAGCCATGCCGTGGTTTGTGGCAGTGGTTCCTTGGGAGGTTGAGGTCAGGTTACGCAGGGGCTCTGTGGCATTCTGGCACACTTGTTGTGAGTGATTAATGCGTGGCCCTAAAAGTTCAGAACTACTGCTTAATAGGTTCGTTAAGTATTTAAGCATAAAGCTAAGTGTCTCTTGTGTCCTAATCTTAGCTGCGAATGTTAGGGGGCTAAGTTTTGTGTGGTTCCGAGGGTATTTCCTGGGAAGGACATAGCCGAGATGAAATAAATGACGTAAGGTGGTTCTTATGACTAAATTATTTCTCTGGCCTTAGCTGGTGGTTCACTATAGCTCGATGGTGTGAACGATAATAGGGGAAAGGACAGCTTTTCTTATTTAAATTCTGCTTATTGTCGATCCTCAGGACTCTAGTAGTGCCTTTAGTAAATTGTTGAGATTACTTGTGTTAGAGGGTCACAAAACGAGTGCACTGGCTGGAACCAAGCCAAAATAACAAATAAGGGTGTCTGCTTCCTTTCTGGGCCCTATGGGAAATGGAACCACACTCGGACAAGAGAGGCAAAGGAATTAAATCATATAGAGGACCTAATGGACAAGGGAATAGCTGCTTGCTATTATTATCAAGGTCAAAGGAAAGAAATAATTAACGAGGGAAAATAAAATCAAAATTAAAGCAAAAGGAAATAAAATGATCAAAACATGGGAATGATCTGAAGTCGAGAATAATCAGTGGCATTAGTGGCTAAACTTTGGATTTGCTTTGATCAACACTCTATAGTGGGTTGTAGCGGTTGCGTGTTCAAGACCACATTGGGTGTGTTCCTCCAAAGGTTTAGTCAACATGCCGACAAAAATTCCTATGGTTATACAAATTCTTCTGTAGTTAGTTACGCAGTTTACCTGCAGTTAAACTTGAGTTTAATTAACAGGGCATCTGTGAAGTTAGTCTTCAATGGTTAGCAAGGAGTATTCCTAACCCTGTGAGGGTAAACTTTGGCTAATAAGAATTGCAAACACGCGAAAGTGAATAATTAGAAACCCTAAGTGGTGTTGAGGAGAGTATTCTAGAATACTTTGCACTGTGGAACACAGCTGTGATTAAGGGTTCAAGAAAATAATGCTAACTGCTAACTGTGGAGGTTATTCAGCTTAGCCTGCATTGGATTGGAGCTATGTTAGGTTAGCTTAGCCCAAGTTAGCTTGATGCTAAGCTAGGTTAGCTTAGCCTAAGTTAGCTTAGTGATGGGTCAGTTTAGCTTAGCCTAAGTTAGCTTGATGCTAGGCTAGGTTAGCTTAGCCACCCAGGCTGGTTTGTTTACAAAAGTGACATTAAGAGTTAGCACTTCCTGTGACAAGTTGTCATGGGAGCCAGAGGGTGTCAGAGCAATTCAGCAGTACCTGAAGAATGTCTGTGTATTTTACATGAATCATGCATGTTTTAACGGGTTAAATGGGAGGCACCTATACTTTATGATTTTCAAGAACTTGGTTGCATTAAGTAAAACGCAAATGTGTTTTGGCAATTGCTAATTTTCTCATGGAACTCTGCTCTTTACTTCACAGTCTTCTATTTGTTTACAGAGTAAGGAAATAGATTTGCTGCAAGTCAAAGCTTGTCTTGTTCTATTTGCTTACAGAGTAAGGAAATAGATTAGCTTTCCTAAGCATATATAGTTACGTCTCTCTCATGCATGAATGCTGGCTTTTCCGCGAGTTACTTCTTTTGATCGTTTAGTAGCTTTCTGCTTGTAGAAGCAGCTAAAATTTAGGTGAATTGCATCAATCTAACAATAAAATTAAGGCCTTTACTTTGTAGAAGGGGAAGCGTCGCCCAGGTTTACATACATATAACTCTGTCCTGAGCTGTCTTCGTCAGAAACAGGTTTACTTATACCGCGATTTTGGATTTCTTTTTTTGTTTGTTTCCAAAGCGGAAAAGATATCGGTACAGATTACAAGCTGCTGAGATGATTCTTCTGTTACACAGACTTACGCTTTAATGCTGAAGTTCCTGATACCAGTTGGGAGTCTAAGGCCTAACATTTTTTTTAAAGTAGAGATGTCAATTCCCGCTATTTGTTTTATCTGCATTTAGGCAAGCCAGCTATCAAGATGCGTATTGCACGTAGTGTTTTAGTTGGACCGCGATGGTCAAGTGCACGCCTGTTGATTAACAGTAATTTAAACTCGGGTGATTTTACTACACTCTGTCGTCAAGGCAAGGTATGGAGGGGTGTTTTCTGTGACTCTTCACTGTCGTGAAATGTTTAACGGTGCCGTTCTAAACAACATCTAGAAACTGTTTGTTCCACAAGAGTCATGCATAGTCTGTCGGCCGTTGAGGCGTACATGTCTATGTAAGATTCCTTTAACTTAGTAAAATTCTAATTCTACAAACGCAGAGTCTTGCAACTCTTTGAACACCCATTTTCATCTACTTTTTAAAAGTTCTACGTCCGATGTTGATCAAGGACCTTTTAGCAGAGTCTTGCACTGCGTTCGTGCAGTGTCTTCTGGGTTGCAGTTCAGAATAATTTGGGGTTTTAGGAATTCTTACTGAGTGGGCCTTCACGCATCGTTGAGTGGGCCTTGCGTGGGGCAGGAGAACTATGGTGACTGACGGGATAGGAGGAGAGGTTTCTTGAAACTGGTGTCCTCCTCAGTTATAGGTTCGCTGCAAGTTCCACAGCAAACTCGTTCGGAGCCGGTGGTGGTAGCACAGGCCCTCCTGGGTCTGTTCTGCTGGGTGTCGGTGTCGTGTCAGACACCGGTTGGAGACAGCAGGTGGAAAGTCGATGTCTTGTAGATTGTCAGAGATGTGGTGGAAGGCGGGCTTTCCCACCTTCCCCTTTTTCAGCTCTTGTGTTGTTGGCTGAAATGTGCAGACTGGTTAGGGGAGACGTGTGGTGTGTGTTTCCCCTTTTCCGGTCATGCTGAAGTCTATAAGAGTATTGCAACTCTGTGGATCAAGTTCATGTTCGAGATCTTGTCTCTGCTGAACGAGCTTGTGGATGGTCACACGGGCCTCTTGAGAGTTTCTTTCGTAGGCCGTGGCTTTCGAATCTCTTTAAGTTCAGCCTCTGCTCTTTGCAAAGGGGCTTCACTTTGTCGAGTTTCTCGTTGAATTCCTCTTTGGTTCTTTTCTCTGACTATTCTCTTCAGTCTGTGTAGAAGATTTAGACAGGGCAGTTTGAAGTCTTTTACTTCCTTCTGTAGCTCGGGGTCGTTGTCATCCTCGGCGTTGCAACCTTGTGCTCCAGGGCGATGCGGCTCCTTTTGCGGAGGCGTGCGTGTGCGCTGAGCTGGTAGGCGAGGTTGACGTGTCTGGCCCAGTCTTTGTCGTGGGAGCTTTGGCTTGGTTTGTGTGCCATCAGCTTGTACACGTCTGCGTCCAGTTGCTCTTGGCTCGGGGCTCTGAGTAACCGGTGGCTTTGGGCAGGGATGGAGATGTCATGAATCTCGGCCATGTCTCCAGGTTGTCCCCGGGTTGTGGGACTGGAATATACTGGCTTCACTGTGGGCGAGATGAACACAACACACACAGAGAGACCAATGCAAGTTCGACTGCGTCTAACGAGCTTATAATACCGGCTAGGCCGTGTATGAAAATTTTGGTTAACTGATGCAGACAGTTAAACCGTTAGGTGGGACAATTTGGGTAGGTCATCATGGGTCTGAATGAAGATTTGGCAGGGCGCTAGCTTAGGGGTCACCTGTTTATGCTAACGACTTGGTTGTCAAACTATTCTTCAGCTTTCCTTGGTGTGTCAGAGAGGTTCTGTCTCTAGGTGAACTGAAAGGAACAGAGCACAACAGAACAGAGCAATGGCAAGCTAGCAAAGTTTGAAGTAACATGCAACCATCAAAGATGGGGAGGTCTGTAATGAAATGGCATTAATAGTACACAAGAAGTGTTAAAAGTGAAAGAGGCAGTTTGTGAGGCTAAAGCCTGCAGTTTGTGGCTTGGAGAGACGGAGGAAGCCAACCACTTCAAATATCAGGGAATCTCTAGATTCGGTGGCCAATATTAAGTGGATAGGTTTTAATACCTTTTTCTAGTTTGCCTGGGGTGAAATGAGGTCATCCCGGTTGGAGTCAGCCTCGTGGCTGGTCCCTCTGTCACCCCCCAACACCTGACAGCAGTGTCCCGGGCATTTCGTGCATCTGTACCGAGGTGCGCCCTTTCAAGCAACTTGACCTTGAACACAACCGGCGGTGCCAGATTGGTGGTGTCGTGTTGCGGGCCGCATCAACAGAAAGATACAGGAAAGTACGAGACCTGCGCTCAGTCAGCGATGGTGGCGCAGATCAGACGAACCAGCCAGCCGGACCCCAAGCGAAGGTGACTGTCACACCACCACAGCACTTGAGAGATTTCTACCTACAAACACAAAACAGGATGAAGAACAAGTGTGCCTCAATTTGAATTAAAGCTCCTCTATCTACATCAAGTTGAGTGTCTATTTTTGTTGAAAAATCAAAGGCAACGGCTTTACTAAAGTCTATGGTATAAACACAAAGGGAATTGTGACCATGTCAATTATCAGAATAACCCAACCTCCATACAGGGAAGAGATAGCATTAAGTGCAGCGGGAGGAGCACAGGAGGAAGCAATCTGTAGTGGCGAGTTTTGGCCACTAAGGGTGTGTGTCCCTTCCTCCTAGTGGTCAATTTGGCTGACAGAGAGCTTGATTTGAAGTGCATTCAAACTGATTTAAATACAATTCAAATTGAGCAAATGCATAGGGGTTAAGTAACCTTTAGATTAGTAAGGATACAGTTGTAATAAAACCAGATCAAAATTATTAAAAATAATTTGAAATGGAAATATAGAAATAAAGCCATAAAGCAATTTCCCAATGGGAAATGAGAGACTTAATTCAAATTAACTTTGAAATTTGTTTGTTTCAAACCAAATTTAAATAAGTGTAGTAAAATTACAGGTTGGTGTTATATTTGATGACAATCACGATTACGGTGAGGGATCAGTGACTGTAACCAAAACAAAACCGACTGGGAGAGAGAAAGCCATTCAGGACAGTGAGGTTAGGTGATGGCCACAAGGGGGCGCTTTCCTCCCAAGTGGTCATCAGAAACTGTTAAGACTTAATTCTGAATTTCAAGTTCAAATGTGGTTCGAACCAAATTCAAAACAAGTGCACACAGTCAAGGCAAGGAAAATCATGTTAATGAAACAGGCTGTAGATTGCACATGCATTGAAAATTAGGGAAACTAGTTCGAAATTCAGTAAGGAAGCAGGGTGTTCCTGACAGAATTTTGAGGAAAGAAATGACCTAGCTGTTAGTGTCCACACGAGGGCGCTATTGCGTTCGTGGAGGTTTAAGTCGGGGCTGGGGTCATCTGATACTGGAAAACACTCAGGGGTGCACCCTAGTGTTTGGCAGTAGTATTACAGCCAGCCCGCTTTCAAATGTGATTGTTTCAGAGGACGTGTAGCGAATTACACACCTATTTTCTGCATAATCACGAATAGTGCGGAATTTAAATCTCGACGGATTTCTTTTCGGTACTATATTTTACAAACACGTTTGGCAGGATTTTTTTTTTCACTGCGCCGTGCGAAAGGGAAACAGGAATTATCCATCTGTTTCAAAAACTCCAAATAACATTTATCACAACTACCGTTAATGATTAGAATGTTTTCAGTTTGGATTTTCTTTTGGTGCTATTTTTTTTTTTACAAACACGTTTGGCAGGATTTTCTTTTTCGCTGCGCCGTGCAAAAGGGAAACAGGAATTATCCATCTGTTTCAAAAACTCCAAATAACATTTATCACAACTACCGTTAATGATTAGAATGTTTTCAGTTTGGATTTTCTTTTGGTGCTATTTTTTTTTTTTTACAAACACGTTTGGCAGGATTTTCTTTTTTCGCTGCGCTGTGCAGAAGGGAAACAGGAATTATCCATCTGTTTCAAAAACTCCAAATAACATCTATCAAAACTAGTATTAATGATTAGAATGTTTTCAGTTTTGGATTTTTTTTTTTTGCTATATTTATTTAAAACACATTAGCAGGATTCTTCGCTGCATTGTGCAAAAGGGAAACAGGAATTACTCATCTGTTTCAAAAACTCCAAATAACATTTATCACAACTACTGTTAATGATTATAATGTTTTCCGTTTGGATTTTCTTTTGGTGCTATTTTTTTTTTACAAACACGTTAGCAGGATTCTTCACTGCATTGTGCAAAAGGGGAACAGGGATTACTCATCTGTTTCTTGCTCCAATAGACATATATCACAATAGCACTTATGATAATATGCGGTTTTTATACATTGAGTAGCTAAGTCAATGTTTTTTTCAACCAGGAGCTCATCGTTTTTCTAACGATTATAATATAAGATAAGGCCTTTTAAGACTAGAGGAAGAATCTCGTTCAACTAAATCTTGTCTTCCAATGTCAGAAGAATCTCGTTCTGACAGAGGAGTTAAAATTATTAAAAATGTTTGTCCAGAGGTTTCTCTTCCATCTGTGTCAGAACAAATTTAATACTGAGGAAACTGCAGTTTACTTTTAGCAATTTAACAGTGACTAAACGTTTGAACATTTAGCAGCTTGTTAAATATACTTGGCTGGGGCGGCTGTCGTGCCCAGCTCAGTCATATCGTGAGTTCGCAAAGCGTTCACTCCGATGTGCGCGTGTAATAATAAATATTACATAACAATATTAAATAACAATATACACATTTGGACTGAAACTGATTTGCTCATAAACAAGTTTGAAGTGCCTGCATTCTCCACCATTCTGTAATGACTCTGGGCGGGTCTGATCGAGGGGAATTTGCATATCATAATTAATAATTCATAATTAATAATTATTCATACAGATTTGGATCAGCCCGGTCTTACATGTTAATAAATCCCTCGATGAGGGCTTTCTGTTAACTTTACTTATATGTATACATGTGTATCTCTGCACTTAACCACAAATTAATTGTAATAGAATGCACAGACCACGTCTTACAAGACAAGTAAAATTAATTAGCTCAAGTAATTTATAGAGCAGGGAAAACTTAATTCTCTGGCCAGAAGAATTCAGCATTCCAACTCCACAAAACATAACCTTTTTGGTATGTTTAGTTATATAGAGCATGCAGCGTTCGATCTTTCACTTCAGAGACTTGTCATGAGCAGGACCGTAATTCAATCACAAATGATCATATTGAATTTATTAAAGTATTCAATAAGGCAACTAAGTAAGCATTTACTACGTTACAATGATACATGTATATACAAACATTAAACACAAACTAAGACGACGCAGGGCGTTAGACGATAAGTGAGTTGGAGAGAGAGAGAGAGAGAGAGAGAGAGTGAGGGTGAGAGAGAGGGAGTTACAGTCACCAAACAGTCAATTAATCTTTCTGAACACCATGAAAACACTTTCTTTATGCTTCTGAGAAGCTCTAAAAGAAGGTAACGTTATACTTGCACAACATGTTTGGTCTGTGTGTGTCACGGACTCGTGGCCAGGCCCGGTTGGGCCGCACGATGAATGGAGAGGCTCTCCTGTGTGCGCGCGTTCCGTGGAGCGCGTGAGCGCGTTCCGTGGAGCGCGGCGCTTTTGCACTGCCCGTCCTGGCGCGTGCATGGTTGGTTGCGTGCGCGTGGCTTCTTTGTTCCGTGGGGAGTCACGTGGCGTTCGTTGGCATTCGGCGCGAATGTTTGAAAGGCTTAAAAGTCTTTGAGGTGACGTTACCCGAGGAAATAGATCGGCAAAGTCCACTTCCTTTCCTGGGAAACGAACTTGGTAGTTCATTTGAGGAGAAGACGAAACTTTGGACGATCAAAGAAAGGATCCCGGTTGGGGGTCTGATCTCCGTGAGGAGATCCTTTACGTGCTTCTTGGCATGAGACGTTTTCGGAGAGAAAGGGCGGAGCTGGTGCACTGCCTTTATCCTCTTGGGGACATCCATCCCCTTCCTGTTGGCTTGAGCCAATCAGGGAGATGGAGGCTGCACGCGGGAAACATTCTTTTATGGTGCTTTGTTCTCAGACCACGCGCTCCTCGTGGGAGGGGGTGTGTTCACATAAGGGCTACTATTGAAACCGTTCGATCATCCTTGGCAGTAAAACATATTAAAAACACACTTTACTTTACATCTCTGTACATATTCGGGTCGTTCATCTGATACGTATTCTAGAGACACCAAGGAGCATTATGTTACATTAAATGAACATATACTTCTGTTTACAATGCCTAAGGAAGTTATTTCTAATTCCTGTTTTATGCTGCAACCAACAAAGATATTACACGGTGACCTGGGGAAAAACACACATACATAGAAACACATTGAATATATCTGGTTAAATGTCTTTTAACACAGAAAAGTCCATCTCTTGGGTCAGAGACATAAAGCACATTCCACAGTCTTGTAACATGATCTCACTCCAGTGAGTGGAAGAATGTGTGTGGCGGTGTATGTGTGTGTGTGTTTGTGTGTGTGTGTGTGTGTGTGGGGGGGGGTCCGAGTCCTTGGAGGACGGTTGATTCAGTCTGGCCAAAATCATTACATAGGCCTACTACAATATTACATTTCATTTTGTCCAAAGAGCTGTTGTTTTAAATGCTCCTAAGAAAAGTCAAGTTTAGTTCCATCATTGCTCTAAGTTAAAAAAATATAATACTTTATGATGTTAGTTTTAATAAAAATATAATTAAAAAAATTATATCAAGGAAATTTCTCTGCCATTTCTTTTTGCTGTATTTGAAACGTACCGAACCGTACACCAAACCGTACCGTGACACAAGTGTATCGTATCATAGAACCAAACCGTGAATTTTGTGAACGTTACACCCCTAATATTTGTGTTTACAAATAATATGCATCTTATTGTTGCATACTACGTTGTTCATTGCACTTCAGCAATTTCTCAAATAAAGCTACAATTGCCAAAGTAAGAATGTTTTTATTCCTAGCTTTTTTGGAGTAAAACAGTGATTCCACTGTTACCACTTTATTTGTGTGTAATGTTCTAGTAGCTCAAAGTTTTTGCTGTTGTTTAAACTTTACACCATTCCTTTATTACTGTGATGACTGGTGAAAATAGCTTTTAATATTTAGGAGTAAAACTATAACTTGAAATATGGGGATAAAAGGTTTCTGCCCAATGTGACAATGAAGTACAGCTTGGCAATGGCAGCACTGCATCTCCATCAATGAGAAAGTCTAGTTTATTATGCAAAGGTTTTAAGGTTAGCTTGTTTTATGAATTGCAACACTTGCTAAACCTGTCAAACCTAACCCCATATCCAGTACTTTTTAAACTAAATATACTTGTTAAAGACTACTTTTTCTTTTACTAAAATTGACTAAACTTGACTAAAACCTTTTGGTGTTTTCGTCGACTAAAACTTGACTAAAACCTTTTGTATTTTCGTCAACTAAAACTTGACTAAAACTATTACGTTTATAAGTGACTAAAATGTGACTAAAACTTAAAAGCATTTTCGTCCAAAAGACTAAGACTAAAACTAAAAGGGCTGCCAAAAACAACACTGCTTAGACCGTGTAGATCAGCTTCTCACTTCTGTATGGCAGAACATCAAGTTGCCCCAGCTTCTCTACGTGACTGAAAAGCTCTGCAGAAGGTGAGATAGTAGACAAGAAGAGACATTGTTGGGGCTAAGTGTTCTGACAGCGAGAGGGGACAGGTCCCTGTAGAGTCCAACCCAACCTGGTCTTGACTGCGGCAGGACCTCCAGGTGGACCCGAACGCACAGGCTGGATGGGAGTAACCAGGTGGGGACAGTCTGAGCCAATCAGTAGGAGCGGCTGGGCATTTGTGAATGGCTGCAGTGGTAACTTCCTCAGATGCCTGTACTTCCGTTGAAGAGCCTCCACCTGGTATGAATGCTCAGCCAGTCCTAAATTGTCTGCTGTAAAAGCCTTCGCAATTGTAAAGGTTTTCAACGGTTGGCTCACTGGTGAGACTTTAAATGTCACTGATTCTCCATGTAGTGTTCTCAGTCCTTGTCTCACAGTTCGCAGTGTCTCACTGTGTCTCACTTGTCTCACTCTCTGGGGTCCCCTTTAACTTAATCCTCTGGGCAGCCTCTTGGAGCAGGATTGTCCTCTCAGATCCGTCGTCAGAGTATAGCAAATGTCTCTAGTGTGTGCTCACCATTTCGCAGTAGGACCTTACTGATCTTCAGGAGAACCTGATTGCATCCTGCTCTCCGGTCTAGATAAAGAACATCTGCAGAAGATTTATTCTCCAGCTCATACGCTGTCGGGGTTACTGGTCTGGATGCAGCCACACGCAGATTCACAACATGCAAGGCTTCAAGATGCTTTCCTTTACATGTCTTGCACTGTACTTTAAGTCGACATTGAGCAACTTGGTGGTGCCGCCCACATCGCCAGCAGCGGTTATTGGACTTAATCCAGTGGGTCTTTTGCTCCTTCGTCAGAAACTTGAAATTAACACACTGATCTAGAAAATGCAGAGTGTTGCAGCAGTAGGGGCAGTATGATTTGGGCTTGTCTTGAGTATCCGGAGTTGAATGGGTTTCAACCAGAGTCTCTTTCATTGCACCATCTCGTGTCCTGCCAAGCAGGACTGTTGTATTCCTCTTAGTAGCTCTTTTATCTCTCCTTGTACTGATTCTGTCTCTTTGAACATCCTCTCCTTTATCCACTCGATCCTCGCCTTCTTGAATGACCAGATCATATTCCAGCCACTCTGAAAAGTCTCTAAGTGATGGCACACCACTGTTTCGTGGGTAGAGATAGCGCGGAAGGCAGCTCGTAGATCCTGAGGCAGCTTTCTTGTGAGTCTCACCACATGAGATCCACACTGTAGCTCTACACGGCCGTCTCCCCCAAGCTGTTCCAGCATGCCAACCAATGCTCGGACTCTAAGTGCAAACTTCCTGAAGCCTGCCAGTGTCGTTGGAATGGATATTGGGCTCATCCATCAGCTCTGCTATTCTTTGCAGTGACAAGTGATGAGGCTGACCATATTGCTTGATGAGTGAATCCATCGTGTCTGAGTATGGGCGAAGTGCCAGGGAACTGCCTGGGGTCATCCCGGGTAAACTCTGGAATTGATGGCTTTGGGCCTCTGTAAATGTTCTCCCTCATGGTTATAGGTTGAGTAGGAGTAGACGCACACTGGGGAAACAGGATGTTGCCCTCTAGTGTTGTACCAAGAGTTGGTGATGCTGAGGCAGGCTGCGGCACATGGCTCTGGGTGTCTGTACCAGTGGTCACTGCGGCTGCAGGCTGTAGAATCTCGTAACTCCTGCAGGCGCTGGCTAAGCTCTTGAACAATACCTGGTGGTTGCGAGGGTGGAACAAACTGCACGTGCGGCGAATCAGGATGGTCTCTGGGAAGGGAGACTGGTGGTGGTGGTGGCCACTCCTCTTGCTGTTCAGCACTTCCTTGTGCGCCAGGTATAGTATCCTGATGCAAAGAGGTCTGAGTGGGTGGATGTGTAGAGAGCCAGGAGTCACTGGCTGAAATACTTCCTGACGGCGCAGGCTGCAAACTTGTAGAAGCCAATGTTGTAGTGTCACGATCCATCCGTTCTCCACATCTCTGTAAACATCATCAGAAGACGCCTGTTCTCTTCCTGCAGCTGTTGCACAATGTTCATAAACTCGTTGGGAGCTCTGGATAATGCTGGTTCAGTGATAGGAGTTCTTATAACCAGGAGATTTTCCACTTATCTGTTCGGGGGATTGCTGGAGGGGTGTCGTCCTGACGTATCCCTCTCTGGCCCTGAACTGCTCCGGTGGGGCAGGTGGCAGTGCGTATCCCTCATAATCACTCATCCATCCTGGCAGTCGCACTGTTCTCCGTGGACGGGCACCACCTCTCTGCGGATCAAAATCCATCTTCACTCCGTAATCATCAAGTCCCGGGTTTCGGCACCCAATTTGTTCTGGAGACTTGCTTACTACTGTGGTTCAATAGTGGTGTGATCGCGGAGTGTGCATCGGTTCGAACAGGGTTCCCAAACTTTCCATGACAAGGCCCCCCAAATACCACTAGGTCCTGGCCAAGGCCCCCCTTTTCCATTGAACCCATCGACAATACTACGGCAAATGTGGAAATAATAAAAATAAAACATCTAGGACTAGGTGAACATCCATTAACCTTTATTGGTGTTGAAATAATAACATCTGTATGTCAAATATTCACATATCTTCATATCTGGTACAGTAATTTCAACATTCAATATTGTATCTGTGTGTGTCAGTGAATGGAAAAAGAGAGAGATCTTAACAAGATGGTGTGTGTGTGTGTGTGTGTGTGTGTGTGTGAGAGAGAGAGAGAGAGAGAGAGAGAGAGAGAGAGAGAGAGAGAGAGAGAAGAGAGAAGAAGAGAACATATCAATGGGAAGGCTGGGCCTGGTGGCAACATTCAACAACATTGTGTGTGTGTGTGTGTGAGCATATTAATGGGATGGGTGGGCCTGGTGGCTCCTACACAGTTTGTCAAGCCTGGGCTTTATGTCTGTCAGTGCAACACGCATGTCACTCTCCACATTTAGACGTGCTCTGTGTTTTGTTTTAAGTACTTTTAAAGTTGAAAATCCAGACTCAAAAATAAGTGGTTGCAAAAGGAAGAAGGCATTTCAGAGCACTTTCAGCTAGGATGGGAAAGTCATTTCTTACATAAATCCAGTAGTTAGAGAGGGAAAGAGACTCAAATTTGAGTTTTTAAATCCCATGAAGTAGTCATCTCAATAAGCTCCTCCTGTGATTTTAAGTCCAGACAAGTGCCTACATCAGGGGCAAATGGGTTCCTTACCCAGTTTAGATGAGTGCTGTCAAGGTCAGGGAAATAGTCTCTGAAATATCCCTGGAGGTGCTCCAGGTGGGATTGTATCAGTGGAGAAATTGTGTCCAACTCACCACCAGGTGACAGCAGCTCTTGGTGTAATAGTGGGAACATTTCTGTAATTCCCTCCTTAAGCTTGTTTGACCACAGTGTAATTTTCAGGGAAAAAGCACGCACTTTGTCTTGCATATGCACTATGTATGTGTCACGCCCTTGCATGCTTTGGTTAAGCACATTCAGATGACAAAAAATGTCAGACATATATGCAAGTTTGAGAATCCAGGCTGCATTTGTAAAACGGTCAGCCAGCTGATGTTTCTCAGACAAGAGAAACTCTGCAACCTCCCTCCGCAACTCATACACGCGGTTCAAAACTGCCCCCCGTGAAAGCCAGCGTATGTTTGAGTGAAGCAGCAATCCATCAAAACCGGCTCCCATTTCTTTACAAAGAAGAGTGAACAGTCTGTGTTTCAGGGGGGGGGGGCTTTAATAAAGTTTACAATAGCCCCTTTTCCACCAAAGCATTTTGAGAGCCGGTTCGGAGCCGGTGCCTGCGTGCGAACCAGTTCTTTGTGTTTCGACAGCCAAGGAACCGGTTCTCGGCCAGGAGAACTGGTTCCAAAGCGGCACCAACTCTTTGCTGGACTAGAACCGTTCTTTTACCACGTCATGCTTACGTCGAGGGCTAAGGCGGGTTTAGATGTGTTCTAAACATCTTTTCTGACCATAATAAAGGATCGCAAAGCCAAGAGAAACATTTGCAGAAACACGACGGAGTCCGCCTTTGTAATTGTTATGCTTGAAGTTAACGCAAGCGTTTCTATTTTTTTTATTTATTTTTATATTAAGACATTATAGACACAAGACAGGGTACATAACTTATCAGAAAAGATTACATATCAAACGAAAATATTAAAAGACTTACACATTTCGATTGTTTTTTAAAGCCTTCTTGATACACGAGTTAGAGATAATCCCAAAGTAATGTTGTACTTGCAAGACGTATGGCGACGTAAACAGTGACGTAACGACGTCGTTCCCTGGGCGCTCTAGTCAGTGGAAAAACAAACAGGTTCTGAAGCGGTTCGCAAGTTGAACCAACTCCGAACCAACTTTGAACCAGCACCAGTTCCGAACCAGTTCTTTTTTGGTGGAAAAGGGGTAAATGTGAATTATGTCCTGTAGTACCTGATTAAGCTCATCATCCAACCGTTTAGCCACTAGTGCTTCTCGATGGAGCATACAGTGCGTGAACACTGCATTCGGGGCCTTCTGTTTGATGAAAGCCGTCACCCCGCTGTTCTTCCCAGTCATAGCCGCGGCCCCGTCAGAACACACACCAACGCAACGAGACCAGTCAAGTCCATTTGAATTAATATATTCGTCCAGCACTTGAAAAATCTCTTTCCCGGTGGTTCTACTTTCAAGTGCTTTACAAAATAGTATTTCCTCAACGAACATTTCTTTGGAAATTAATCGGATGTACACAAGCAACTCTGCAGCGTTCGCCACATCCGTACTCTCATCTAGCTGCAGTGCAAAATATTCGCTGAGCTCTCACCTGGTCCAACAGTTGAGCAGACACATCCTCAGCCATTTCTCCAATACGTCTGCTCACAGTGTTATCAGAGAGTGGTACAGCATCAATTTTCTTGGCAGCATCCTCACCCAGTAGCTCTTTAACAATGTCTCTGGTGGCTGGTAGTATCAAATCCTCCCCAATTGTGTGCGACTTTTTAGATCGCGCAATGTGAAAGGAAGCCAAAAACAATGCCCTCAAGGCTCTCTCAGGGACAGTAGCTTGCTGCACGAATGTTGCTGCCTGCCTGGTCAAATGTTCTTCCTTATTTTAAAAAAGTCGATCGATTTTCGGCCTCTGTTGGGTGCTTCAGGTTCAGATGACGTTGAAGTTTCGATGGTTTTAAGCATTCGTTGGAGAGGATCTCAAGGCAGAGAACGCATTTGGGGCACTCATGTCCATTTTTCTGCGTGACGCAGGTAAATCCATACTTTATGTATGCTGCGTCATACCTACGAGTCTTACTCGGCCAGGCGTCGTTTTCTCATTTTTTTTTATCTGAGGTTTCGATAGCTGGCTCATCAGGTTTTTTCCTTTTGAAAAATCTATCCATTTTGATAGAGCTAGCCAGCTAAATAGCTGAACAGCTGAGCACTGGCGGTTGTTACCAAGGCTACACTGACAGATAACGTGATGGCGTGCAGCCAATCAAAAAGATTAGCATTAAAAGTTTAATGTTCAGATATGCGACAAATTATTATAATGCTATTTCATTACAATATTTATATAATATTTATAATATATAATATATATTTTGTATTTTTTTTAAATGTTTATAAAATATATAATTTTTTTTTGCTTACATTTTTTTCTTCCAACTTGCTGCGGCCCCCCTAGCGCCCCCTGGCGGCGCCCCAGGGGGCCTGCGGCCCCCACTTTGAAAACCACTGGGTTAGAATGCAAAGGAATAGGCTGGATGGATCTTTAGCGTTTTTTATTCTTGGATGGGAGAGTTTAGAATGAATAGTTACATATATGCATGTGGTTCTGTCTCAAGGACGCACACAATGAAGAAAGATAAGAGAAAAGAACGAGGGAACATGCAACTATCACTGATGCTCAGAGCTGACTAAATAAACACAAAAGCCTTCCCTATTCACAAAACGGAAACATCCTGAGAACTGCATGCAAACTAAAAAATACTGTATATGAACAGTCCTGTCTTTTCAACAATAATTCATTAAATAACCAAAATTTATTTTTCACTACTTAGTCTATGATGATCCTATCAGACATTGTTCTTATTTATTATGTGTGTGTGAGAGAGAGAGATAGAGTGGGCCTACATTAAATCTTATTGAACTCATATATAAGCTTATATTATATTTTATTGTCACACTTTAATTGGAAAAATGAATTTATAAATGAACAAATCAAACACAAACATGTAAGGTTTTTATTTGTACACATAATATTGAAACTCTGTAGTGTGTTGCGGGTGCTTCATCTGCCAGAGCTTCTGGCTGCTTTATTTTAAATAAGCACCAGATGGCGCTGTTCTCGACACTCTCGAAGCTTTGAATCTTTTCCCGGAACAGTCAGGGGAAAGCCTCATTGCTTCATTTCCCATCCCTTCTATATTGTGCCTTTTTTGCGGATTACATTAAAAGATTTCAGATGCAAAAAGCCTCTACAGGCCCATCTCCATCAAAATGAAGGTTCAATGAAGGCTCTCCACACATAAAAATTATTTTACTTTAAAACCTAAAGTAAAGTCTAAATACCACCCTCTGACCGGTCTGAAGTGTCTGTTATTAATAATATATGAGTCTAATAATAATAATTAGAAAGCTATCAATAATACATACCTGTGATCCATCACCTGCATGTCTCTGCTCCGCCATTTCGATCGATTCGCTCGGTCTTCTTCTTCGTTATGTTTAATGGCGGGTGGCAACCAGCTTTAAGGTGCATTACCACCACCTACTATGTTGGAGTGTGGGCCAGAGCTTTCCTTCCCTTGAAAGAACAAAACAAAACAAATAATAATAATAATTACTTTAAAAAATACAAAAAAAAACCTGCCTCTAAATTCTATTTATCAATCCAGTTTCTCTCAGATACCATATTAACTTCCCTACTTCAATATCAAAAACGTCTTTTAGACTTAATTCCTCCTGTTCAGACTTTCTACTTTCCTCTCTTAATACTTTCCGCTCTGAGTGAATTTTTGACATTGAAGAATTACATGTTCAACTGACTCCTCTATTTGACAATGTTCACAAACTCCTGTAGGATGTTTATTTATTAAGTGCAAAGTTTTATTAATAATAATAATAATAATTCATTACATTTATATAGCGCTTTCTCGGCACTCGAAAGCGCTTTACATAGAGAGGGAATCTCCTCAACCACCACCAGTGTGCAGCATCCACCTGGATGATGCGACGGCAGCCATACTGCGCCCAGAACGCTCACCACACACCAGCTTACTGGTGGAGAGGAGACAGTGATGAAGCCAATTAGTATATATGGGGATGATTAGGACAGAGGCCACTGGGCAAATTTGGGATTTTTAATGACCACAGAGAGTCAGGACCTCGATTTAACGTCTCATCCGAAGGACGGATGAGAAAGCCTTATTAAGCCTTGTGTGTCCTAACTTGTTAAGATGTTCTCCTCTTTATTGTTTCTTCTGGCTATCCTTCCTGTACCCACATTTTGCTGTAACATATATAGATGTCGTCCTGTGTTTCCTGTATCCCAGCTATTCTGCCATTCCTTAATGATATTTCGTTTAATTATTCCTTTAGCTTCCGACTTACTGAGTGGCACATATAATATCTCCTCCTGCATCAGAGCCTCCTTTGCTAATCCATCCACCTCTTCATTTCCCTTAATCCCTCTGTGTGCTGGAATCCACATAAATGTTACCTGCATTTTCATATTTTTAATTCTGTACAATGTTTCATAGATCTCATTTACTATATCTTGCCTGCTGTTAGATGTAAAAGACTGCAGTGACATTAATGCAGAGCATGAGTCTGCACATAAAATAACTTTTTTAATTTGTAATTCTTCTACCTTCTGTAATACAGTTATTGCCAACATCTTAACTGTATACACTGATAAATGATCAGAAGTCCTTCTTTTACCGGATAAATGCAATGTAGGAATACTAAAACCAAAACCTGATTTCCCTGTATTAGGAACCTTCGAATCCATCTGTATATACTTGGACATATGTTTGATATAGCGTTTGTAATCTATCTTCCACCAGTACTGCTATATTTCCTGCTCCTTTTTGTCCCTGTATTTTTCCAGGAAATATAAGTCTACTGACACTGGAGGAAACAAACATGGCGGTGTCAATGATAATGGTACTGTTGGGATATACCCTCCTAGATTTAATGTCATGTCTTCAGCTATTTCCTCACATCTCCATGCAAAGCCTCCCCGTTTAGCTCTTTCACTCTCCCAGAATGCCCTTGTAAATTTATCCAGTCTGCTTACGTCTAATGTGCAACGGCATTTCCCCCATCTCAACCTGAAGAGCAGCCACAGGAGTTGTTTTTACAGCCCCACAGCATAGTCTTAGAGCTTCAGCTTGCACCACATCCAATTTCTTTAATAACGTTTTTGCTGCCAATCCCGTAATCTAATACTGATCTCATCAATGCTATATACACATTTTTAGTAGCCGCCCTACTTGCTCCCCATTCTGACCCTGTTATGCATCTCATCACATTTAGTATCTTTAGTTTTTACACTTAGTATTTATCCTTCTTATATGTTCATTCCATGTTAACTTATCATCAAACCACATACCTAAAAACCTAAAGACTTTTACTTGCTCTATATCTTGTTCATACATCTTTACCTTAGCCTGAACCCCTCTCTTTCTAGTAAAAACTACTGTCTTAGTTTTCCCTGTTGCAAATTTAAATCCCCATGCAATTGACCATCTCTCCACCACATTAATTGCCTCTTGTACTTTACCTTTAATATGATTAATGTTCCTTCCCCTTTTCCATAAGGCTCCATCATCAGCAAACAATGACTGTCCAATATCCCCTTGTAGTTGAGAAAAAACATCATTAATCATTATGGAAAAGAGTATAGGGCTAATAACACTGGCCTGAGGAGTACCATTCTCTACCATGTATCTTCTTGATACAGCAGTCCCTATACTTGAATGCTTCTCTCATCCAAGAATCCCTTAATCCAGTTATATGTCCTACCTGCTATTCCTATCATTTTTAATTTTATCATTACTCCCTCTTTCCAAACCATATCATAGGCTTTTTCTACATCAAAGAACACTGCCATTACAGATTCTTTATTAACATGAGCCTTCCCGCATTGGTTGGTTAGGTTAAGTTTAGGTGTGGGGTGCATGTGTATTAGACGCTTGGCTAGAATTAGTGGTGTGGGGTGCGTGTGTATTATACGCAAATGAACTGCAAATCAATTGCACGACAAAAACTGCGTCTCATATGCACGTAAAAACTTAATTTTCGCGTATATATATACACTAACAATACACATGCATGTTATAGAGACGCATTTACATGAGAACAGGCTGGAATAAGAGTAAATGCCTTCGCTATCATCTCTGCTTTCTCCTGGTCAGACACTGCTGCTTCCTCCCCATCTTCAATATTGGATACTTCCATTCCCTTCTAATTCCTTGCATACTCTTAATCATGTTCCACACATCTCCAACAGGTGTTCCTCTGCCAATTTTATTACAGAAAGTCTGCCAACTTTGCTTTTTTTGCTTTTCGTATAATTTTTCTAGCCTTTGCTTGTGTCTCTTTATATTTAATCAAATTCTGAAAATTATGGGTTCTTCTTAATACTCTGAGAGCTTTATTCTGTTCTTTCACTATTTTCCCACATTCTTCTGTCCACCAAGGAACTGCCTTTCTTTTCATTTTTCCTTTACTTTTAGGGATCGATTCTTTGGCGACTTGTAATATTGTTGTTGTAATGCTTTTATCAATCTCTTCTATTTCCTCATTTAGATCTATTTTGTCCATTTCTATCTCACACAAATATTCAAATCTTTC
Source organism: Hybognathus amarus (assembly GCA_030378365.1). NCBI lineage: Eukaryota > Metazoa > Chordata > Actinopteri > Cypriniformes > Leuciscidae > Hybognathus > Hybognathus amarus. The sequence goes on along the minus strand of JAQIUQ010000310.1, from coordinate 12,864 downwards.
CCATTTTGCACTACTAAATATCCACTTCCCCACCAATTCCCTTTGATCCTTATTTGTTTCCAATAAAACACTACACCATACTGGAAAATGATCACTACCTACCAAAGAATCTTCAGATAGATCCCACTCATATATTCCTGCTAAATTCCTAGAAACTAAAGTTAAATCCAATGCTGAGATGTTCCCTGTATGTACATCTATTCTAGTCCCTCTCCCATCATTTAAACAAACAATGTTTCTCTCTTCTAACAGTTCTTCTATAACCTCACCATTTGCATCTGTTCTTATTCCTCCCCATAAAGTGCTATGTGCATTAAAGTCACCACACACTACCACTTTATTACCACCCAATCCTACTATTTGTGTTATCTGTCCCAACTCTAATTTCCTACAAGGATTATAATAATTTATAATTACACACTCTCCCTCATTCGTCCATATCGCTACACTAACATATTCGAGCCCGTTCTCATCCTTTAGCGTCACATAAAGCGCTTTATGACAAAACGGCGCTATATTACGCACATGGTACCCTTTATCGTTTATATAACACGCGAACTCAAGGCGTCATGAATCCTTTAGCGTAATATGAGACTACCCTACCCTACCCCACACCTAAACCTAACCATCACAGCGCGTGTTATATAAACGATAAAGGGTACCACGCGCGTAGTATAAGGTATATCCATCTAACCTGAATTCTAGATTTGATCTCAACCAAGTTTCTTGAACACAAATAATGTCTGGTTTATTGGAAAGACCATCAATATACTTTTTAAACTCCTGTCCATTGGCCATCAAGCTCCTAGCATTCCATTGTAGCAAGAGGACCATTATTATTAGGCTACTATCTGTAATCACCTGATCACTATCAGTCCTTTTGTTATTTTGTTTAATTCTGAAATATGTGGGTTATTGTATTTTTTTGATAAAGTGTTTAATGCATATGCAAGAAGAAAATATCATTTAATTACTCTGTGCTGTTCAGATGTGCCTGGTAATTTAACAGTTGAGTTGTGTTTTCTTTAAAATGTTTTGAAGGATGGTTCATTACATAAGAGAAGCTCACTAATCAATCTGTTAATGTTGGAGATTTACTGATTAAGAAAAGTATTCTATTTGAACTATGTGAAATCCCGCGAGAGAGGAGAATGAGAAAAAACGGGAAGAAAAAACCCGACGGCGCATGAGAGGGAGCACGAGGGCTAGTCTGCTAACAGACAGTTTAGTGCATGTGCTTTGAGTTGGACTAATTTGTTCACCGCACATCACGCTCTCGGGAGAGGGGTTTGTGCCTGTGAAACTGTGACCCACTACAGGAGATGTGTGTTTTGCACAGTCGAGATGAGTTTGGAACTGTTTGCCTTTCTGGCTAAGTTAGCTCGTGGTTTTGCAATACTGTGACATCGTCGTGGAAAGGACCGCAGACACGTCGTTCGATTGTTGAATGAGAGGAGACTACATCAGGAAGAGTTTCGCTGGCTGATGCAGGTGACTGGAGACTGTTTGAGTATGAGCGCTGGACGGATAAAGCTGGTTAACCCTCGCACTGCCGCCGCCGACGCCGTCGCTTGAAGAGAGAAAGTTCCAGACTCGGTGGGATCTTTGTCTTTCACTTTACTCGAGGAGGTATTGTTGTTGTTTCTTTCCACTCTATGAGCTCCAACGTTAAGCGTGCCAACGATTAATGCAGGCCTGCTAAAAGAACAGAACTAAACGAGTGCACTCAGGTTATCTTAGATTATTGACTTTATTACAGGGTTATTTTTCCTTCATCAAATTGTGTTTATTTTTATATTTGCTCTTTACTGTTAAACTGTTATGCGAGTTTTCCCTTAATACAAAAAGAGGAAATTGAGCTATGGCGTTCTTGTTGTTTATTTCTTCACCAGTCATTGTATCTGTGTAGCTCAGTGTGGTAATATTCTGTTTAAAGCTCCAATATGTAAGGATTTTGTAATAAAATATCCAAAAATCACTTGCACGATGTGATATATTTCCTACAGTTGTGTACTTACAATATCCTCAAAGTCTCCAAAGTTCTTTTATTTCAGAGAAATTCCAATTTTAAAAAGTGTCCGTCCCGGAAAAAAAATGTCACCTGTAAATGACGCAGTATCCGCGCTTTCCTCGGCTATTCTCGGCTATCCTCGTTTCCGCTCGTATTGCCATAGCCATGACGTAAACATGGCGACAGACGCGGACAACTGCATAGTGAGTAACATCTAGCGGCACCCAGTTCTTGTTTTGTTCAAACACAGACCATGGCAAGCAGATTAGAATGAGGATCAATATCAGCATGATGTTTTTGAGATGCCAATAGCTAGCGTCCGAGACTGACTTCCACTCGAGAGAGCTACGTAGCGTCCGTGACTAATTTGGACTTGACAGAACTCACGAGTCACGACATTACAGCTTCATTGGACAGGTGAGCAAAATTATAAAACAAATCAATGTTATAACGTTAGCTTGACATGATGAAATGTTAGAATATGGTCAGTATGTTATTCTTATGTTGATCTAGCTGCTAGTTCGTATAGCAAACCAACTACAGTAACACGTAGAATAACATTATGACTTTCAACACACATTTAAATGCTGTTTAGTGTGATAGTGTAGCATTATTCCAAGTGGAACAGCGCTGCGTTTCCCTCACAAGTTTAATTAATCTAATAAACTGACCTGTGTGAGTAATCCAGCACTTGCGTGTAGTTCAATAGGATGAAATTTCCTTATTCCTTTATATCCGCGGGACTCGCGTGTGATATATGTATCTTATTAGCAATCGCGACCTGCTTCATACCACTATGATGTTAAAAAACATGAGTGTTTTCACTTATCCTTAAACGTTATTAGATCCATCAGCTTGACAGCAAGTCCCATCATTCAGCTCGTTACTGCGTCATATACATTCGCCTTTGTTATTGTTGGAAACGGCGCCCTCTTGTGCCCAACTAAAGTTACATACTGGAGCTTTAAAACTAAGAACATTCGTTCAGGTACCCGTTGATACCCAGAGAGATAGGGAGAATCATATTGTGCCTAGACAGTTTTTTTCAATGAGATGTCCCTTTCACCATTTTACTAAGCTTTAGGTTTAAAAAGGTTTAATGCTTAATACATGGCTGTATAACGTACTTGCCTCATCACGAGCCTATGGTGAAAAGGGTTACATTTTTGGGGCTCGTCCGGGATGTTGTACGCAGATTTCAAACTGCTATTGTAATCTCATATTTGAGTAGTCTGTAGCTACTGCTAACAGTTGAATTAAGTTCTTTTTTTTCTTTCTCACTTATTGATTCTAAGCACAAAATGGATGTTGATGAGATTGAAGCTTGGTGTACAAGGAAGCAAATAGCTCGTGAGAATGCAGTAGAGTTAAGTGGTTTTGATGCCAATGTCACACATGATGTTCTGCTTCAAGCTTTGAGTCTTGTTAAAGCTTTTGGAATTGCTAAAATAGTGGATCGCTGTCTAGATGTAGCTTCCAAAACCCAGTTTGTGCTCATTCAGACATCCACTGATCCTACTAAGCAGACTATACCTGACCGTGTTGGGCTCCCTGGAAGGGCTGGTCCTTGGCCTGTTCATGTGCTCCCTGTTCTCGCAGAAGATGAAGGTTTTGAAGCCAAGCTTTTGTCCTTTTTGAAGCATGAAGGAAAGACTATTACTGATGTTAAAGGCTTGCTTAAACCTTCGCCTCTTGACATGAACACTGCTTTGATCAATGCCATAAGTTCCCTGGTGGACAAATGTAACACTGCACCTGCTGATACTCAAAGTTACAGGAAGCTCCGCATGTTTTCTGGTGTGAGGCCCACCCCAGTGGAGAAGAAGAGTATGACGCTTGGGCAGAGCAGACTATGCATTTATTGGAGGAATGGCAATGCAGTGACAATGTGAAAAAACAGAGGGTAGTGGAAAGTCTTAAAGGTCCAGCTGCTGACATAGTGAGTTTTCTACGAGCACAGAACCCTTCTGCTACTTCATATGACTACATGCAAGCTCTGGAGACAGCTTTTGGAACAACTGAGAGTCCATTCGATCTTCTTATTCGATTCCGATACACACTTCAATGTGAAGGTGAGAAGCTGTCCGCCTATTTGATGAGGCTAGATAAACTGTTACACTGTGTGTTTAAGAAAGGAGGGGTGCAGCTGCTGGAAATGAATCGACTTCGCATCAAGCAGATTGTGAGAGGTGCCTTGCCACAAGACATGATTGCCCTTCGCATTCGCATGACACATAAGCTGCGTGAACCACCTACCTTCAGTGACTTATTGAAAGAGGTCAGAGAGGAAGAGGATATGCTTCAAAGTAGGAATGATGTCAAAAGCCCAGTGACATCAATGACTGTTACTGCCTGTCCCCAGGTCCACTTCAGAACCTAAAGTGGATCCTGAAGTGGAACAACTTAGAAGAGACATCACTGTTATGAAAGCAGAAATGATTAGTCTTAAAGCTGCTGCAGTAACATCCCCGCCAGATACTCAAGGTCCACAATTTGAACTCCCTGGCAAGGCTAGATACAGGAGGAGTGAAATCCTGCAAAGAGCTGGCACTGAGGAAGATAGACCAGGGATATTTTGCTATAGATGTGGGGAGGATGGACATTTCAAAAGGGAATGTGATGGCGAAGAAAATCTCAAGAGAGTCAACAAGCGCCTCATCACACTGACAAAGAAGTCGGGAAACTACCGCGGGAACCAGTAAAGGAACGGCCTGGCTTCCCGGTGGTTAAAACACGTTCCACCAAGTGCATTAAACCAGACGAGAAGTGGAAGACACTATACCTGAGGGCTTAGTGGGGCCAAGCTCTGTTGTACGAGTGCAGATTGAAGGCATTTATGCTAAAGCCATACTCGATAAGGGTTCTCAGGTGACTTTGCTGTACAGATCCTTCTACGACAGATACTTGACACACCTGCCATTGACCCCTATCAGTGCCTTGCAGATATGGGGCCTCAGTTCTGCTGATTACCCATATGATGGCTATTTGTCACTTAAGCTGGAGTTTTTGGAAGCTGACATTGGAGTTACTGAGACTATTGATGCCCTTGTGTTGGTGTGTCCTGACCCAGTTGTGAGAGGTGAAGCGTTCATACTTGTTGGCACAAATACCCCCACAGTAAGACGACTACTGAAGAGCTGTAAAGAGAGAATAGGAGAGAATTTCGTCAGTAGCATGCACATTCATCCCGCTTTCAAAAGGGCTTTTGAACAGCTGTTAGAATGCCTACCTGATGACGAAGACAACCACAAGAGAGGAACTGTGTGGTTCACACAAAGTAAACCCATTACTGTGCGCCCTGGAGGGGTAGCGCAGAGTGACAGGTGTGCCAAAGTTTCAAGGGATTCCCCAGTGCTCAAGCCATTCTGGTTGACTCAGCTGAGGAACCCGGCGATGATCGCAAGGTTTTCAGGAGAGTTTTTGGTCAGACCAGAGTTGCAGGTACCCACTGTTGTAACGTCAAAGAAAATCACTGTGCTGGTTAGAAATGTATCGAAAAAAGAAGTTACATTGACCCGAGGAATACCTGTTGCTCACCTGTTTCCAGTAGATGTGGTGTCCTCGTCTTCTGTGAGAAAAAAGGCTAACACTGAGTCAGCAGGAAAATTGACTCCATCTTCCTTTAACTTCGGAGAGTCACCAGTCCCTGAGGAGTGGAAGGAGAGATTGGTGGGCAAAATGATGGAACGACATGAGGTTTTCTCTACCCATGAGTTTGATGTTGGTTGCTGCAAAAGTGCACATCATGCTATCAAGACCACCGAGGACAAACCTTTTCGAGAGAGGTCTCGGCCGACTGGCGCCAGCTGATCTAGAGGCATTGAGACAACATCTATCACAGCTTAAAGATGCTGGGATCATCACTGAGTCAAGAAGTCCGTATGCCTCACCTATAGTGGTGGTGAGAAGAAGACCGGTAAAATAAGAATATGTGTGGACTTCAGGACCCTAAATCGACGCACTGTGCCAGATCAGTACACAGTACTGAGGATTGAAGATGCACTGGCCTGTCTCAATGGAAGCAAGTGGTTTAGTGTGTTAGATCTCCGAAGTGGATATTATCAGGTGCCTATGAGTGACTCCGATAAAGAGAAGACAGCTTTCATCTGCCCAGCGGGGTTCTACCAATTTGAAAGGATGCCACAAGGAGTGTCTGGGGCTCCAGCAACCTTTCAACGGATCATGGAACAAACTGTTGGGGATATGAATTTGCTTGAAGTCTTGGTATATCTGGATGATCTCATCGTGTTTGGAGCAACACTTGAAGAGCATGAGGATAGGTTGTTAAAGGTGCTGGACCGCTTGAAGGATGAGGGTCTCAAGTTGTCGCTGGATAAATGTCAGTTTTGTCAACCATTAGTGACTTACGTGGGGCACATTATATCTCAAGACGGAGTGTCTACCGATCCAGAGAAGACTGAAGCAGTAACCACATGGCCCCGACCAAACACTGTGACTGCTTTGCGATCATTTCTTGGCTTTTGTGGATACTATAGACGCTTTGTGAAAGATTACTCCAAAGTTGCCTATCCGTTGAACCAACTGTTATCCGGTTACCCACCAGCTGCCAAGAAATTCAAGGGAAAAAAAGATAACCTCTACCTGAATCCATCAGAGCCTTTTGGTAGTAGGTGGGATGACAAGTGTGAGGCAGCCTTTGTAGAACTGAAGCAGAGACTTACTCAAGCCCCGGTGTTAGCTTTTGCAAACCCTCAGCTTCCCTATGTGTTCCATGTGGACGCCAGCCAAGAAGGGGTAGGTGGCGTGTTATACCAGGATCAAGGTGAAGGGTTAAGACCTGTTGCTTTCATCAGTAGAAGCCTAACCCCATCTGAGCGACATTACCCTGCTCATAAATTAGAGTTTCTGGCTTTGAAGTGGGCGGTAGTGGACAAATTGCACGATTACCTGTATGGGACGAAGTTTGAGGTGAGAACAGACAACAACCCGTTGACCTATGTGCTGACGTCGGCAAAGCTGGATGCCACAGGTCACCGTTGGCTTGCGGCATTTTCCACGTATGACTTCAGTCTCAAGTATAGGTCAGGAGTTCAAAACATTGATGCGGATGCCCTGTCGCGTCGGCCACATCCTATGCTCACACAAGAACTGGGATGGAAAGACATATCTGCAGCCGGTGTGAGAGCCATGTGTCAGATGGTTGAAGTGAATAAACGTAGAAATTCATGTCCTAGTAGGGCAATTGACCAGTTGGGGCCGTCTCCTCATGCTATCCCACAAGCCTACTGTAATATGTCTACCTTGAGTGGAAAGGTGATGCCCGTTTTGAGCTCTAATGAACTGTCGAATGCTCAGCGAGAATGTCCTGGCATTGGTGAGATATGGTCTGCTCTCAATAAAGGAGATTTGACTCAAGTTGACAAGACAAAGCATCCAACCTGCCCCCTGTTGTTGAGAGAGTGGGATCGGTTAAGGATGCAAAAGGAGTTTCGAATGTATCAGAGTCACAAGTCCTCCTGGAAAACCCACTTGTTCTCAGCTAGTTTTGCCAGAAAAGTATAGGAAGGTGGTAACAACATCTCTGCATGATGACTGTGGTCATTTAGGCCTTGACAAAACCTATGGCCTAATCAAAGATAGATTCTACTGGCCACGGATGAAGTCAGATGTGGAAGACTACTGCAAGTCCTGTATCCGTTGCATAAAGAGAAAGACGCTACCCAGAAAGCTGCTCCATTGTCTCGTTTGCAAAGTGATGGACCACTGGACCTTGTCTGTATGGACTTTTTGTCCATTGAACCTGATTCAAGCAATACAGAGAATGTTCTGGTTATTACTGATCACTACACCCGCTATGCCCAAGCTTTTCCAACGAGAGACCAGAAAGCGTCTACGGTGGCGAAGGTGTTGATAGAGAAGTACTTTGTCCATTATGGATTGCCGAAGAGGATGCACAGTGATCAAGGGAGAGATTTTGAGAGTCGGCTTGTACATGAGGTACTTGGCATACTCGGCCTTGAAAAATCAAGAACTACGCCCTACCATCCTCAGGGAGACCCCCAGCCTGAGAGGTTTAATAGGACGTTGTTAAACATGCTCGGGACTCTGGAGCCAAGCAGTAAGAGAAAATGAATAAAAAGCATAAAATCTCCTATTACGAGATATGTTTCTTGCCTTTATAAGTTGATAAGTGCCCAGTGATCTCTTAGGTTTAAGTCACTTAAGGTTATAATCACTAGTATTTTGTGTTGTTTACTTTGCTAAAGCACCAAGTCATGAGGGCATGTCTTATATTGGTGGGGGAGAGTGTAATCACCTGATCAATATCAGTTCTTTTGTTATTTTGTTTAATTCTGAAATATGTGGGTTATTGTATTTTTTTGATAAAGTGTTTAATGCATATGCAAGAAGAAGATATCATTTAATTACTCTGTGCTGTTCAGATGTGCCTGGTAATTTAACAGTTGAGTTGTGTTTTCTTTAAAATGTTTTGAAGGATGGTTCATTACATAAGAGAAGCTCACTAATCAATCTGTTAATGTTAGAGATTTACTGATTAAGAAAAGTATTCTATTTGAACTATGTGAAATCCCGCGAGAGAGGAGAATGAGAAAAAACGGGAAGAAAAAACCCTGACGGCGCATGAGAGGGAGCACGAGGGCTAGTCTGCTAACAGACAGTTTAGTGCATATGCTTTGAGTTGGACTAATTTGTTCACCGCACATCACGCTCTCGGGAGAGGGGTTTGTGCCTGTGAAACTGTGACCCACTACAGGAGATGTGTGTTTGCACTGTCGAGTGAGTTTGGAACTGTTTGCCTTTCTGGCTAAGTTAGCTCGTGGTTTTGCAGTACTGTGACATCGTTGTGGAAAGGACCGCAGGCACGTCGTTCGATTGCTGAATGAGAGGAGACTACATCGGGAAGAGTTTCGCTGGCTGATGCAGGTGACTGGAGACCGTTTGAGTATGAGCGCTGGACGGATGAAGCTAGTTAACCCTCGCACTGCCGCCGCCGTCGCTTGAAGAGAGAAAGTTCCAGACTCGGTGGGATCTTTGTCTTTCACTTTACTCGAGGAGGTATTGTTGTTGTTTCTTTCCACTCTGTGAGCTCCAACGTTAAGCGCGCCAACGATTAATGCAGGCCTGCTAAAAGAACAGAACTAAACGAGTGCACTCAGGTTATCACAGATTATTGACTTTATTACAGGGTTATTTTTCCTTCATCAAATAGTGTTTATTTTATATTTGCTCTTTACTGTTAAACTGTTATGCGAGTTTTCCCTTAATACAAAAAGAGGATACAAAAAGAGGTATATTAATGACCCCTGGAATTCATATATTATCGCATATTATAATCACTTATTAGGCCTATATTAATTTATAGAATAGCAAATGCCGAATCAATGACTGTACCACATATTCTATATATATATGAAGGCTATCATGATCATTTTGACAACAATGAACCATGGATTTTTTATTTTTATTGAATTAATCACGCGATCAGCCTATCTGTTTTCTCCTAAATAAAAGCTCAAGGGTTTATTTCTTGCAAGTGTAGAAATAGGACTAAAGTATTTTAATTTTCAAATATTACAGTGTAATGTTGATTAAATTTTCATTTATATAGTAGCTATAAAGGCTATATGGATTTTACGTCATAGGAATAATTATATAAATCATTATTACATTATTATAATAATTGTTTGGCATCCTAAAACACCATTGATAATGTAAGACTGAGACTCATAATAAAGATGTTTGAGCCCTCTTATGTCCTACACAAATCAATGCTTTAACTTGGTTTAACGAGCAGTTCATGGGTTGAAGCTCTTAATTTTGATCTCTCAAAGAGCATGAGACTGATGCATTTAACCTTAAAATGTATTAAAAAAATGCCGGGGAGCAGTCCTGTGAGTGAGACTGGAAAACCCGTAGTGGACGGAATCGGAGTGATAACAGAACGCTTTAGAGTGCAGGAGAGGAATGTGCTTTGACTCCAGTCCTGGTTTTGCGTCCGCGCCGTTATAAACTCAAGTTCAAGATCTAAACTCAGGCAAGATCGCTCTCGATAAGAGGATATTTTAACTAATTGGCGGTAAAATCTAGTCGATCACGAGTGGCTCAACTGGTGAGGTCTTCATTTATAGTCTGTCTGAGATATATTAGAAGATGTGTCTGTCATGGATTTGCACTGAAGTGATTCTCAAAAATACGGAACAAAGTGCGTTCGTATCAGTTCAATACGGAACAAGACTTTTATGTGACAAATACGGAACAATTTACGTATTATGCGGAACGGTTGGCAACCCTACTTGTAATTCATTGTATTTTTGAAAAATATCATCATTTCCAATTCAGTGCAAAAACAGTAGAGTATACAGGATAGTATCAGATCTATTTTCTTTAAGATTTAGTATTCATAAATATCCAAACATTGAAATGAAGAAAAAAAATATATAATAAAAACAAATATATAAAACAAAATAAAATAAAAAAAAAAGATTAAAATAAAATGTATTGCACTTTCTAATGACAGTATTTCTTTTTCAAGGAAACAGCTGCTTTACAACTTCAAATATTTTTCACAAATATGAGAACATTAGTTGAAGAATTAAACAAGTATTGCACTGTAATCTGACTTTTTTTCACAGCATAACGTTCTAATGATCGTTTCATCTCTTTTTCCTCTGCATAAGTTTAGCTTCAAGTTTAGCTTCAAGCAGAGGAAGGACAACCCTAAAACATTAATAAACGCCTGAGGAGAGCACTGGGTCTGCAACTTTATCTATCACAGTGTCACTGTCCAAAGACATGAGAATTTCTTTCTCAGTGCACATGAGCATGAATGCCTCAAAGTTCTTCTGGGTTAAAGTGCTCCTGAGTCTGTTTTTTATGAATTTCACTGTTGAGAAGCTTCTCTCACAGGCTACTTGTGTGATGGACAGTGTTAATAGCAACTTGTCAGGCAAGTCCAATCACATGGTAGGCATCAGTTAGAAGATTGTACTGAGAGAGAATGAGATTAACACAAATAACACCGTTTTTACAGGAGGAACAAGTTTTGCTCTCTAGTTCGACATCCTGCTGTTCCATGGAAGGATCCTCATCACCTCCTTGTGGTATATCACTAGCTGTCCTAACAATGTAACCCTCCAGAGGGGACATCTTTAGTCTGTCCCACTGAGATGCAAGGCTGTACAGTTCACCACATAATGTGCCAATTGTAGCCCTGTACGTGCAGAACTTAAGCAGACATTTGCTTATTTCTTCCAGAGCTGAGCTGGGGAGTCCATTTTCCCTCACATGAGCAAAGTTTCTGGGGTCTAAACAGGCAAAATCTGAGCAAAGTTTTGCATTAGCAGAGAACCTCCTTTGGATACTGCCTATTACTGTGTCCACAATGACATTGTGTACTTTTACCTCAAAGTCAGTATCAGCTGATGCTAACTGCTCATCTTCTGCAAGCTCTCCTGGCATTCTTTTCTTTCTTCTGATCCTTCTCTCAGAAAAGGCAGCCTGCACTACAAGCTCACACTCTTCCTCCTCTTGCAACTTTCCATTAGCCCACTTCACAAACTCATCAGCTGCACACTTTAACTCCTTCAAAGTCCCTAGCACACTTCCTGAGACCCTCCTCTGTTCCCTCAACCAGACATTGAGACTGTGATGATATCCATTTCCCTTTGTTTGTAAGTATTTTGAAAGGGGGGATGTAAGCTAGCAAAGATGCGAAGGAAGAGTTGAGCAGTGACTGTCTCATACTTCAAAAAGCCTTCAATGAATCCCTTTGCTTTGGCCCTCACAGATGGCTTTTGTGTACTGTCATCTGAAAATGGTGTCTAAAGTCATGAGCACTTCAAAAAACAAGCCTTCCTGAGGATTCCCAAAGCACCCAAACACTTTATTCTTAGTGCCTGATCCTTCAGCCCACCACCTCAGTTGGCCCTATTGGGCACAGTTGTCTGTGATGCTTGTCCTGACTCTTCTCCTCCCACTTCTGCATGCGCTTACTATGACTCTTAAAGAAACTGCCTACATCGTTAATCAGTGAAAACAGAGACGCACTTTCCACAACACTGCCTGTTGTCTCTGCTCAGTACAGAGATTCAAAAGATGTGCATAGCACCAAATATGAACCTGATTGGGGGAATGCTCAGAGAGGAGTGTAGAAAACCCCCTAAACTGACCCTGCATATTAGCTGCACCATCCATTCAGTTGCCCACACATGTGCCAATGTCCATATTAAGGTTCAGCTAGCACTTTTTTCCAGAAGCTCTACAAAATGCTGGCCAGTAGATGACTCACAGTCTACCACAGCAATCAGTCTTACGTGAATGACATCTGTCACATATTGAAGTATAACTGAACACTGGTCTTTGGCAGAGGTGTCAAAAGTATTCACATTCATTACTTAAGTAAAAGTATAGATACTAGGGTTTAAAAATACTTCTGTCAGAAGTTGAAGTATCAACTCAAGCTTTTGCTAAGTAAAAGTATAAAAGTACTGGTTTCAAAAACTATTTAAAGTAAAAGTAAAGTAATGTGAGGAAAATGATTCCTGTAAAGGGATGGTTCACTTTGAAATAAATTTTTGATATGTTTTAGCTTACCTGGAAGATGTAGGTGTCTTTGTTTCCACAGTATTTTCAATTTTGACATTTTTAGGGCAAAGCTTTCTTTGTGTCTGTCAGTCATAATATGACTGACAGACCTGAGGTACTTATATTATAATGCCAGGTCTATGGTCACCACCTCAAAGAGCATGCACAGAGAAGTCCAGAATCAAACATGATTTAATGACTCGTAAATGTAAGTACACATTGATGGCCTAAGACAAACACGAGGCAGGTTTGTGTGAGGAGGGCGCAACGAAGAACAGTATCTCGAC
>JAQIUQ010000309.1:0-103420 GCA_030378365.1 Hybognathus amarus | reverse complement strand
GGGCGTGGCAGGGCGGCTCGTCAGCGCCCCCTGGAATGGGGTCCGAACACCTGGTCCATAACTCAAACACACTTGCATGTAATAATATGAAACTCGGTACACATGTCGATAGCAGAATTTCATCTATACCTCGCGTTCTTACTTTTACCCCAGCCCAACAGGAAGTCGGCTATTGAGGTTTTTTTGTAAAACACACGCAATGAACTTTTAAATACTCCTCCTAGAGCTCTGATCCAAATTCGACGAAACTCGGTCAGCGTGAAGTCAAGACATTGAGGATGAAAGTTTGTGTGGGGATTTTTGATATCTCGAACGGTTTGGCCGTGGCGAGGAAACGAAACTATGGCGAGAAACGTGAAACAGGAAGTGTGTCATAACTTCAGCATACATTAACTGATCTGGATGAAACTTCAGCAGTGCGTTCGCTGTAAGAGGACGATCACATGGATGTGACTATTGTGAGTCAAAGTTATAGCGCCACCAACTGGCAGCAGGAAGTGTGTCACTTTCAAAATGCTTTGAAATCACCCTCTTATTTTTACCCGATTTGCTTCAAACTTCATCTGTATAATGTAAATACACGGCAGATGAAGACCTATGAATGGATTCTTGATATCTTTGAAACTGTTGCCGTGGCGACGCATCAAACTTTACCATTCTTTTAGGATGCATTCTTTTAGGGATTCGAACATTTGTCCATAAATCAAACACACGTGCATGGATTAATATGAAACTCGGTACACTCATAGATCACATCAGGCCAAACAACTTTCGTGCTCTAAGTTTTACGACAGTTCAAACGGAAGTCGGGAATTATGTTTTTTTTTTTTTAAATAAATGTCCTAGAAAAACATCAAATTACAACCCATGCTGTTACCAATCACCACCAAACTCGGTGTGCATGAAGTCAAGACATTGAGGATGCTAAATTCCGGACGGATTTGTGATATCTCGAACGGTTTGGCCGTGGCGGATTTTTTTGACTAAAAAAGGACACATAAAGTGTGTTATAACTTGGTTAGTTTTACTGACAGTTACAAAACTTGCCGTGTATATTGTTCTATTCAAGCCAAACAACTTTCTAATTAACAATAATAAGCTCAAACCCACAGAAAGTCAGATATTGTAGTTTGAATATGATCATGCTCTTTCTGAGCCTAGGCCTGTCACACAGTCTGTGTGTGTGTGTGATTTGAGTCTTTGCACACAGTCTCTGTGTGTGTGTGTAGGGGGAGGGGGCTTAATCATTTCACTGTGTGTCTGGCCTGCTAAAGTAAATACATTTCTTAAGCCTGGTATTTTTTAAATAAGTTTTTATTTTTATTTTTTTATAAGTAAAGGCATATAACCTGTTTAATTGTAGTGCATTGACAATAGTTTTATATAATTAGTGTATTAATTAAATTAACTTGGTCCATAAATCAAAAAGTAAGTAAATAAATCAAAAGGAAGTGTGTTAAAACTTCTGCATACATTAACTGATCTTGATGAAACTTCAGCAGTGTGTTCGTTGTAAGAGGTCGATCACATGGATGTGAGTCAAATATATAGCGCCACCAACTGGCAGCAGAAAGTGTTTCACTTTCAAAATGCTTTGAAATCACACTCTTACTTTTACCCGATTTGCTTCAAACTTCATGTGTATAATGTAAACACACGCCAGATGAAGAGCTGTGAAAGCATTATTCAATATCTAAGATAATGTTGCCATAGCAACGCATCAAACTTTAACATTCCTTTTTTTTGATGATTTTGAGACTCTTAGCGGCTTTTGGGGCCCTTAACGGGTTTGAAAACTCTTGAAACTTTGCACACAGGTCAGATCCCACAGCCATCAGAGCCGGGCTGAAGATGGTACCCGGGTGTGGCAAGGGGGCTAGACAGCGCCCCCTGGAACGGGGTCCAAAAACTTGGTCCATAAATCAAACACGCTTGCATGTAATAATATGAAACTCAGTACACATGTTGATCTCATCGTTTCATATATTCATATATTCTCCTCAAGCCGGACAACTTTCTAATTTACACTCATGAGCTAGGACCCACAGAAAGTCAGATATTTTGGTTTGAAAATGTTGAGTGTCTCTCTGAGCCTACACTTCTGTATGGCAAGCCCTTTTAACATTTAAAAGCTAAGTTTGACTATTCGTAATTAACATTGTAGATATCAACAACGTCTTTCTAGTCGTAATTACATTTTGGATAGTTTGTATTATCATTTAAGATATCTGTAACGTAATTGTGACTAGTCGAAACGACAGATAGAGTATGGCAAGCCGTTTTAACATTTAATCATTTTAACCTACTAGTCTCTATTTTCATGCTACTAGTACTTATTTTTAGATACTAGTATCTATTCCATTAAGTACTAGTACTTATTCATTAGCTACTAGTGCTTATTCTTTAGATACTAGTGCCTTTTCTTTAGATACTAGTGTTTATTCTTTAGGTACTAGTACCTTTTTAAAGATACTAGTACTTATTCATTAGACACTAGTCCTTATTTATTAGATACTAGTACTTATTCATTAGATGCTAGTCCTTATTCATTACATACCAATGCTTATTAATTAGTTACTAGTACTTATTCATTAGATGCTAGTACCTATTAAATAGATACTAGTACTTATTCATTAGACACTAGTACTTATTTCAATGGTGACTAGTAACTATTCTTTTGTTACTAGTCACATTTTTTCCATTGACTTCTATGGTGATCTGTCATTCAGATATCAACTATTCAGTTCTGACTAGTATGTTAGTATGTATTCCAATTGTGGAATACATACTAGTATGTATTCCAAAGCAGGGGTTACGTTTTTGCACGTCGTGCAGAATAACCCTAAAGGCACCAAGGTGGCGGTGCCACCGGCTTTATATATATATATATATATATATATATATATACATATATATATATATATATATATATATATAAATATAGCTGCGAGCAGCGATGGAGGGCCAAAGCCGGCGGTACCGCCATCCCGGTGCCTTTAGGCACCGGGGTTGCGGTGCCACCGGCTTGGGCCCGCAATCGCTGCTCGCAGCTATATTTTAAGGGCCCAAGCCCTGAAAGGGCGCAGAGCCCTATTGTTTTCCTTCCGATTATTTTTAGGGCCCAAGCCCTGAAAGGGCGCAGAGCCCTATTGTTTTCCTTCCGATTATTTTTATTAATATTTTATTTTTTTATTTTCTTTTTTTTTTTTTCTAGCGACTATTCGGGCACTTTTGGGGCCCTTAACATGCTCGAAAACTCTTGAAACTTTGCACACGGGTCAGAACCCGCGGCCATCAGAGCCGGGCTGAAGCTGGTACCCGGGCGTGGCAGGGCGGCTCGTCAGCGCCCCCTGGAATGGGGTCCGAACACCTGGTCCATAACTCAAACACACTTGCATGTAATAATATGAAACTCGGTACACATGTCGATAGCAGAATTTCATCTATACCTCGCGTTCTTACTTTTTACCCCAGCCCAACAGGAAGTCGGCTATTGAGGTTTTTTTGTAAAACACACGCAATGAACTTTTAAATACTCCTCCTAGAGCTTCTGATCCAAATTCGACGAAACTCGGTCAGCGTGAAGTCAAGACATTGAGGATGAAAGTTTGCGTGGGGATTTTTGATATCTCGAACGGTTTGGCCGTGGCGAGGAAACGAAACTATGGCGAGAAACGTGAAACAGGAAGTGTGTCATAACTTCAGCATACATTAACTGATCTGGATGAAACTTCAGCAGTGCGTTCGCTGTAAGAGGACGATCACATGGATGTGACTATTGTGAGTCAAAGTTATAGCGCCACCAACTGGCAGCAGGAAGTGTGTCACTTTCAAAATGCTTTGAAATCACCCTCTTATTTTTACCCGATTTGCTTCAAACTTCATCTGTATAATGTAAATACACGGCAGATGAAGACCTATGAATGGATTCTTGATATCTTTGAAACTGTTGCCGTGGCGACGCATCAAACTTTACCATTCTTTTAGGATGCATTCTTTTAGGGATTCGAACATTTGTCCATAAATCAAACACACGTGCATGGATTAATATGAAACTCGGTACACTCATAGATCACATCAGGCCAAACAACTTTCGTGCTCTAAGTTTTACGACAGTTCAAACGGAAGTCGGGAATTATGTTTTTTTTTTAAATAAATGTCCTAGAAAAACATCAAATTACAACCCATGCTGTTACCAATCACCACCAAACTCGGTGTGCATGAAGTCAAGACATTGAGGATGCTAAATTCCGGACGGATTTGTGATATCTCGAACGGTTTGGCCGTGGCGGATTTTTTTGACTAAAAAAGGACACATAAAGTGTGTTATAACTTGGTTAGTTTTACTGACAGTTACAAAACTTGCCGTGTATATTGTTCTATTCAAGCCAAACAACTTTCTAATTAACAATAATAAGCTCAAACCCACAGAAAGTCAGATATTGTAGTTTGAATATGATCATGCTCTCTCTAAGCCTTGGTCTGTCTCTTTGCCTGTGTGTGTGTGTGTGTGTGTGTGTGTGTGTGTGTGTGTGTGTGTGTGTGTGTGTGTGTGTGTGTGTGTGTGTGTGTGTGTGTGTGTGTGTGTGTGTGTGTGTGTGTGTGTGTGTGTGTGTGTGTGTGTGTGTGTGTGTGTGTGTGTGTGTGTGTGTGTGTGTGTAGGGGGAGGGGGCTTAATCATTTCACTGTGTGTCTGGCCTGCTAAAGTAAATACATTTCTTAAGCCTGGTATTTTTTAAATAAGTTTTTATTTTTATTTTTTTATAAGTAAAGGCATATAACCTGTTTAATTGTAGTGCATTGACAATAGTTTTATATAATTAGTGTATTAATTAAATTAACTTGGTCCATAAATCAAAAAAGTAAGTAAATAAATCAAAAAGGAAGTGTGTTAAAACTTCTGCATACATTAACTGATCTTGATGAAACTTCAGCAGTGTGTTCGTTGTAAGAGGCCGATCACATGGATGTGACTATTGTGAGTCAAAGGCTGCGTTTACACTTGGCATTAACATGCGATCACCGTGATCTGATCAAGCAGATCGGATCATTAG
Organism: Hybognathus amarus; assembly: GCA_030378365.1. NCBI lineage: Eukaryota > Metazoa > Chordata > Actinopteri > Cypriniformes > Leuciscidae > Hybognathus > Hybognathus amarus. The sequence continues at coordinate 98,366 of JAQIUQ010000309.1, read as the reverse complement.
CCAATCAGGACATGGTGAGTTTACATTTGGTCACATTAAGTAGCCTCTGTATCTGGATAGAAGAGCGGATTTCTGTTTCCTGCATAATATTTAAATTAGATATGTTGCACGACACCAGATTAAGAGTAAAAATGATGCAAATAAAACAATGTCCCAGTTGCTTTCACTCATTCGCTTTGCAATCTCCAGTAATTAGATAAAAAAAAATGTTAACGAAGTTATACTTCCAGAGTTGATCATACAAAAATAACTGGGTTGATCATAAAACAAGTCATATCATCGATCATCTGGTTTTAAGGTTATAGCGTGCAATGACTATATTGACAGAAATGGGAGATTGGTTAACATGCAAAGACATTCAATAAAAACATTCAACATTTAAAAAATCAGATTGCGATTATTCCTCTGGCAAAGCAGCATGCAGCTCTTATTTAAGATCTCATGACTGACTGTGAATGTACAGGCGATCGCCTCGTTCAGATAATGTTGCACAATTAAAATGAAAAATGACACACATAGTATCATGTAAGCCTAAATTAACTGTTTTAAAGATAAACGTTTATTGTAAGATTCAAATAAGTTTTTATTTCTTGTCTAAACTGCGTCTGGCCATTATTTTCTCACAGCCACGGGGAGACTGGGTGGGATTTAAATTACGTCCACCTGTGAATGCAGACACGATGGCTGGATTGCGTTTACATTACACTGAGATCCGATCACAAAGCGTCCTCGACTACCTCCGAACCTGGACACGCCGATCGGATAACATTCCGATCAGAAGCGCGTTTACACTTGTCTTTTCAATGTGTATGTGGACAACATCCGGATACAGGTCGCATATTAATGCCAAGTGTAAACGCAGCCAAATATATAGCGCCACCAACTGGCAGCAGAAAGTGTTTCACTTTCAAAATGCTTTGAAATCACACTCTTACTTTTACCCGATTTGCTTCAAACTTCATCTGTATAATGTAAACACACGCCAGATGAAGAGCTGTGAAAGCATTATTCAATATCTAAGATAATGTTGCCATAGCAACGCATCAAACTTTAACATTCCTTTTTTTGATGATTTTGAGTCTCTTAGCGGCTTTTGGGGCCCTTAATGGGTTTGAAAACTCTTGAAACTTTGCACACAGGTCAGATCCCACAGCCATCAGAGCCGGGCTGAAGATGGTACCCGGGTGTGGCAAGGGGGCTAGACAGCGCCCCCTGGAACGGGGTCCAAAAACTTGGTCCATAAATCAAACACGCTTGCATGTAATAATATGAAACTCAGTACACATGTTGATCTCATCGTTTCATATATTCATATATTCTCCTCAAGCCGGACAACTTTCTAATTTACACTCATGAGCTAGGACCCACAGAAAGTCAGATATTTTGGTTTGAAAATGTTGAGTGTCTCTCTGAGCCTACACTTCTGTATGGCAAGCCCTTTTAACATTTAAAAGCTAAGTTTGACTATTCGTAATTAACATTGTAGATATCAACAACGTCTTTCTAGTCGTAATTACATTTTGGATAGTTTGTATTATCATTTAAGATATCTGTAACGTAATTGTGACTAGTCGAAACGACAGATAGAGTATGGCAAGCCGTTTTAACATTTAATCATTTTAACCTACTAGTCTCTATTTTCATGCTACTAGTACTTATTTTTTAGATACTAGTATCTATTCCATTAAGTACTAGTACTTACTAGTACTTATTCATTAGATACTAGTACCTATTAAATAGATACTAGTACTTATTCATTAGACACTAGTACTTATTTCAATGGTGACTAGTAACTATTCTTTTGTTACAAGTCACATTATTTCCATTGACTTCTATGGTGATCTGTCATTCAGATATCAACTATTCAGTTCTGACTAGTATGTTAGTATGTATTCCAATTGTGGAATACATACTAGTATGTATTCCAAAGCAGGGGTTACGTTTTTGCACGTCGTGCAGAATAACCCTAAAGGCACCAAGGTGGCGGTGCCACCGGCTTTATATATATATATATATATATATATATAAGCTGCGAGCAGTCGATGGAGGGCCAAAGCCGGCGGTACGCCATCCCGGTGCCTTTAGGCACCGGGGTTGCGGTGCCACCGGCTTGGGCCGCGCAATCGCTGCTCGCAGCTATATTTATATATATTTTAAAATAAAGTTTTTATTTTTATTTTTTTATAAGTAAAGGCATATAACCTGTTTAATTGTAGTGCATTGACAATAGTTTTATATAATTAGTGTATTAATTAAATTAACTTGGTCCATAAATCAAAAAAGTAAGTAAATAAATCAAAAAGGAAGTGTGTTAAAACTTCTGCATACATTAACTGATCTTGATGAAACTTCAGCAGTGTGTTCGTTGTAAGAGGCCGATCACATGGATGTGACTATTGTGAGTCAAAGGCTGCGTTTACACTTGGCATTAACATGCGATCACCGTGATCTGATCAAGCAGATCGGATCATTAGCCAATCAGGACATGGTGAGTTTACATTTGGTCACATTAAGTAGCCTCTGTATCTGGATAGAAGAGCGGATTTCTGTTTCCTGCATAATATTTAAATTAGATATGTTGCACGACACCAGATTAAGAGTAAAAATGATGCAAATAAAACAATGTCCCAGTTGCTTTCACTCATTCGCTTTGCAATCTCCAGTAATTAGATAAAAAAAAATGTTAACGAAGTTATACTTCCAGAGTTGATCATACAAAAATAACTGGGTTGATCATAAAACAAGTCATATCATCGATCATCTGGTTTTAAGGTTATAGCGTGCAATGACTATATTGACAGAAATGGGAGATTGGTTAACATGCAAAGACATTCAATAAAAACATTCAACATTTAAAAAATCAGATTGCGATTATTCCTCTGGCAAAGCAGCATGCAGCTCTTATTTAAGATCTCATGACTGACTGTGAATGTACAGGCGATCGCCTCGTTCAGATAATGTTGCACAATTAAAATGAAAAATGACACACATAGTATCATGTAAGCCTAAATTAACTGTTTTAAAGATAAACGTTTATTGTAAGATTCAAATAAGTTTTTATTTCTTGTCTAAACTGCGTCTGGCCATTATTTTCTCACAGCCACGCGGGGAGACTGGGTGGGATTTAAATTACGTCCACCTGTGAATGCAGACACGATGGCTGGATTGTGTTTACATTACACTGAGATCCGATCACAAAGCGTCCTCGACTACCTCCGAACCTGGACACGCCGATCGGATAACATTCCGATCAGAAGCGCGTTTACACTTGTCTTTTCAATGTGTATGTGGACAACATCCGGATACAGGTCGCATATTAATGCCAAGTGTAAACGCAGCCAAATATATAGCGCCACCAACTGGCAGCAGAAAGTGTTTCACTTTCAAAATGCTTTGAAATCACACTCTTACTTTTACCCGATTTGCTTCAAACTTCATCTGTATAATGTAAACACACGCCAGATGAAGAGCTGTGAAAGCATTATTCAATATCTAAGATAATGTTGCCATAGCAACGCATCAAACTTTAACATTCCTTTTTTTTGATGATTTTGAGACTCTTAGCGGCTTTTGGGGCCCTTAATGGGTTTGAAAACTCTTGAAACTTTGCACACAGGTCAGATCCCACAGCCATCAGAGCCGGGCTGAAGATGGTACCCGGGTGTGGCAAGGGGGCTAGACAGCGCCCCCTGGAACGGGGTCCAAAAACTTGGTCCATAAATCAAACACGCTTGCATGTAATAATATGAAACTCAGTACACATGTTGATCTCATCGTTTCATATATTCATATATTCTCCTCAAGCCGGACAACTTTCTAATTTACACTCATGAGCTAGGACCCACAGAAAGTCAGATATTTTGGTTTGAAAATGTTGAGTGTCTCTCTGAGCCTACACTTCTGTATGGCAAGCCCTTTTAACATTTAAAAGCTAAGTTTGACTATTCGTAATTAACATTGTAGATATCAACAACGTCTTTCTAGTCGTAATTACATTTTGGATAGTTTGTATTATCATTTAAGATATCTGTAACGTAATTGTGACTAGTCGAAACGACAGATAGAGTATGGCAAGCCGTTTTAACATTTAATCATTTTAACCTACTAGTCTCTATTTTCATGCTACTAGTACTTATTTTTAGATACTAGTATCTATTCCATTAAGTACTAGTACTTATTCATTAGCTACTAGTGCTTATTCTTTAGATACTAGTGCCTTTTCTTTAGATACTAGTGTTTATTCTTTAGGTACTAGTACCTTTTTAAAGATACTAGTACTTATTCATTAGACACTAGTCCTTATTTATTAGATACTAGTACTTATTCATTAGATGCTAGTCCTTATTCATTACATACCAATGCTTATTAATTAGTTACTAGTACTTATTCATTATATACTAGTATCTATTAAATAGATACTAGTACTTATTCATTACACACTAGTACTTATTTCAATGGTAACTAGTAACTATTCTTTTGTTACTAGTCACATTTTTTCCATTGACTTCTATGGTGATCTGTCATTCAGATATCAACTATTCAGTTCTGACTAGTATGTTAGTATGTATTCCAATTGTTGTCCAAAGCAGGGGTTACGTTTTTGCACGTCGTGCAGAATAACCCTAAAGGCACCAAGGTGGCGGTGCCACCGGCTTTATATATAAATATAGCTGCGAGCAGCGATGGAGGGCCAAAGCCGGCGGTACTGCCATTCCCGGTGCCTTTAGGTAACTAAAGGCACCGGGGTTGCGGTGCCACCGGCTTGGGCCCGCAATCGCTGCTCGCAGCTATATTTTCAGTTTTTTTTTCTTTTCCAAAATCAAAATTTTACCTACTGTATGTTCCTTGACTGATTTTTTTTAACTGTTTTTGTTTTTTTGATACTTTTCTTTGCACATATGGTAGTTGAGAGTTTCAAGCAGTGTTTAATGAAATTGTTTCAATTCACTTAAATTTAGACTCTTTTTTCCCCCGACTGTGATATCGATTTAGTATCGATACCGAGGTATTAGGTTCTGGTATTCGTACCGAAGCCAAAATTGTGGTATCGAGCCATCCCTAGTCTGACGCAGGCTATTATAGGCTATTATATTTCATCTGTAATAACAATGCGGACTTTTATAAAGATCCGTTTGGCCATTAACTTTTTGAATTTCTCTCCCATACGGTAGGTAATGAAATGTGGAGGATTTTATCTTTGACAAGATGATTGACAGGCCGTTAAAGATGCGATTGTATGACGTGATAGTCTCCCAAATCTTGTCTACTCTTTTGCTACACACTCAAAAGTATCTACTTTTTTTTCACCAAGAGTACATACTTTTAGAGCGTAGTATAAGTAGGCGAATTGAGACAGCATAACCGTACGTTCACACCGCCGCCGGTGAGAGCGTCAAAGTGGCCGGAAGTCATTCATTTTCAATGAGAGCCGGCGGCGAGCTCCGGCGAGGGCGGCGCGGCGTGTCTTGGACGGTGAGAGCGGCGAGGAAAGTTGAAATCAGTTCAACTTTATGGTAATGAGCAATGACGCGGTTCGGCAGCAACCAGCGGCAACCAATCGGAATGTAGAAGTGTTCCGTTTGAGAGAATTCCAGAGAACGCAGTCCTGTAAACTTTGGTTCCGGCCACATTAGTTCCCAAGCAAAATAGAGGAGGTTGATCATTTGAATTTGATAAGAGGGTGCGCAGCACAATTTATAGGCAAGATTTTCGTGCTAGAACACTTTTTCAGCAGTAATGCAAATTATAATAGCACTTTACCATGAACACAAAAGCCACACCACACACATATGGCGTTTCATTTGTTTATTTCATTAGCAAACATGTCACTATAATTTTAAAGTTATTTCCATCGATCAATTTTCTGCAAAAATAACGACCGAAATGCTTGTTTGCTTTGTGGCCCCTTTAAATACCGTTTTAAAAAAGTCACGCATTCGATCTACGTCAGAGCATCAGAGCATCCAAGAATCTTTCCACGGCGTCGTTGACAGAGCGGCAAGAGCGAATTTTGCCGCTCTCGCCGGCAGTGGTGTGAACGTACGGTTAGTGTTGGCCCAGACGGGGACCGACCCTATGTTGTGTGTGTCGGTGAGATTGTGCAGAGGTGTCTTTTGTGTTTACCTGGGGATAAGTCCTCACTTCGTGTAAAGATAGTCATCCAGTATGTTGTTCACTGTATTATAGGGCAGACGACTGTGCATGATCTCGAACAGCACAAGACCTACAGCCCAGACGTATGCTGGCTCGGCATAGAACACGGTGTCCATCAAGACCTCAGGTGGGGCGTACAGCTCTGGTCCTAAAAGAGAGAATTTTTTAGTGTCAATGTCACTGCACTCAATTTCCAAACTCTGCTTTGCTAACACAAACTGCTAACACACCTTGATATTCACTCCTGTTAAAGCCCTCACTACTAATTACAGACGACCACATCCGAAGTCAATCAATTTGAGCGTCAGACTGTCGTCAGTCACCACCAGGATGTTCCCCAAATGGATATCACCATGGAAAACTCCACGGTCAAAGCAGTGTTTTACAGCCTGGACTAACTGGCGTATCATCCAGCGTGCTTTTGCTTCGGTAATGTTGTGTGTATAGGTGATGTATTTCCACAAGGGCTGGTGTGGATCAGGTTTCTCCATAATGAGTTTGAAGCTGTTCTTGTCCTCAATCCAGTGGTGTAATTTGATGATGTTGGGGCATGAGGGATCTTGTCCCAAACGCAGCATCAGTGCCACTTCTGCAGGCACAGGTTTGGAATGATCGGGCTAGAGAGAAAAACAAACAGTTAATTGGCCTTGACATTTTTTTGAAGATTGTTTAAGATCAAGTTACACAGTAGAGAATGCCACTGTCGCATAACTCAACTCATTGTATTTTTATGTAACTGTAAATTGTATTTATTCTCTTGACATACTGCTTCATGTTAACAACAGGAATTGACAATACTCGTCACTTAACCAAATCTCATTTAGGTTAGTAAACTTACAATGGCAAGATAACGGTCATGTCCATTCTTCAGTATATGCTTGATGGCAACCTGTGAATGGCAAAAACAAACTGTTAATTTTTTCAAGCATATTAAAGTGCCTGGTCTGCACAACTACAATCTGTTTGTTCTAAATTAAGACAGATGACACACATCAGGAGCAAAACGTTAGTTGAATTCAATAAGAGTGCTCTATGTTACCTTGATTCTCTCATTAGATATGTGGGTTCCTTTATAAACCTGGCCATAAGCTCCTGATCCTATCCTTTCTTCCACTCAAAAAAAGAAATCCTAGTTCCTGAAAAACACACAGGACAAAGAACATAGACATAAATATACAGTATATTTATATATGAGGCAGTTTCCTTTGATTGTCTGATATTAACTCTAAATAAGATTCATTTGAAGAATCTTACAATACTTCTATCTTTTGATTTTGGATATATGTAGCAAATCAGCTACAATAAGTTTCTTTATGTGATGTCAGAGTATCAGAAGTATAGCCTAACTAGTTATAAGTAGGAAAGGACAGGGCAGAAATTTCAAGAAGCAAAGATAATAATGCCTCACCGTATTGCAGTCCGTCAGACGACTCGATCTCGGATAAAACCAGGGAGCGTTTCAGCTCGGAGTTGGCCAGATCCGACACTGGTGTAAGATGCTGAACACTGTCCGGCTCATGGCCGAGGAAGAGCAGCTTTGCCTAATCCCCGGAAGAAGACACGGACGTTTTATTATATCTTTGTTAATGTTAGTTCATCAAAATCCAGCTGTTCATTGTTGGTTCACAGTGCATTAACCAGAGTCATGTATTCATAGAGTTGCGACACGCTTTGATGTCGCCGCAAGGCTGTCACGTGGTTCATGGAAGCCCCAATAGTTCCAAAACAGACGTGGGCTGTCATGTTCTTCAATGGAAAGACAGCAGCGATTGCATTATTAAACGGTAAATATAAAATAAAACACACACCAAAGTACTTTTTAAGCTTTTAGTGCATTTGGTTAAAGGTAGTGAAGGTCAGAATTTTATAAAAACTTTTTACCAAATTTGTTTAAACTTTCTATATATATCAATGCATAATTAAAATCTAAGTACTCTGAAAAAAAGAGTATAAAAATCGAGTGACTCTAGACCGTTTAATCTGCACTAAACGCAGCTCATTATTTCGAACTGGGACGAAACAATGGATTGGCTTAGGCGACTGTCACTCTCTCGCAACCATGGCAACCACCCTTTTGCCACACAGGACCTGCCCACTTGCACGTATCCAGATCGAACCTGTTCGCGTGCTTGTTTGAGCTTGAAGATGCAAAACTGGACGCAGCAGTTCCTCTTGTCTAAAAAGTGCTCCTTGCCCTGCACTTCGACCCCCGTCCTCGGCCTCTACTTCCTCGGACCCTAATAGCAAAATCCTCTGCTTTGCCCTCGACCACGGATCTGTCCTCGAGCTGACGATGCGGTACTTGCTGTCTTATACTGTCTATGGGTAACTTACTTCTCGGGTGTGTAGTCCTCATCAGAATCAACAATGCTTTCATCAAGCAAACTCTTACATGCAGAACACCACATATATGTAATGAATCTTATATGAAATTCCTTATCATCACAGTGTAAATATGGCAATGGAAAAACGTGTATCATGCAACCTGTTTTTAGCTTTGCCTTATAGATAACTAACTAGCTCGTTAGCGAATCAATATTGTAAGCTTTACCAATATCAATATGCTAGCTTGATAGAGAGTAATAAAATCCAACTTATTTGTTTATCTTCATAATGATAGTTAGATTTTTTTATTTACATGTGTTTCTGACACGATGTCACTACATGCACTTCTTCCTCTCCTCTCCGCTCGTCTGAGGTAAATAGAGGGAATGCATTCACGTGACTTTCCCACCGGAACAACCCCCTCTCAGCCTGACCGAGTGGCAAAAGATCTGCTGCGTGACTGGATTTAATAGGGGGAGACTGCGAAAATGCGACTAAAACGAACAATTTTATCAATTTAAATTAAATGTTGGACTCAATATAGTGTTCCTTACAACTTACTAAAGATCGTCGTGATCCATGGATATTATTGACATGCAGCCAGGAATCGTGTTGCCTGACATTTATGTTTGCCTGATTTCAACTCTGGGGAAATAAAAGCAATATAGACCTAAACATAAAGCAAATTTGCCAGTGAATATTTTATATAAATACAATATAGGTTTAAATCTGGGTGATTACTCATATCAGTGTTATATTTAGCCTATATCATCATATCGTCCAGCCCTAAAACTTTATCGTTTTTTTTAGTCAGTGTTTATTAAAAAAAAAACATCCAATGCAGAATATGGAATGATACATATTTAATTGATGAGTTGTATTATATATATATATATATATATATATATATATATATATATATATATATATATATATATATATATATATATATACATATATATATATATACATATACATATATATATATATATATACATATATATATATATATATATATATATATATATATATATATATATATATATATATATATATATATATATATATAACAATTCAAAATATATGGATATGGTTTTACAGCTAAATTCAGCATACTGACACAAAATGATAACTGCAAATCCACCTTTCGCTGACTGGAGTCCAGTTGTTTCTGTGTATTCAAGTGATCCATTTGCTCCTCATTCTATCGCAGTCTGTAAAAATATACCTCAGATTTTTTGTCAAATCTAGTTGTACAGTCAATCGCAAAGCTCTTTCCCACTTTATATGTGTTGTGTTTGTTTTTCGGCATTCACGCTGAACACATATACAGCCGCTCAGTCTTTTTGCCACTCACTGTGAGAAACTGCAGCACTCCGGCCGGAGGTGACGTCACGCGCATTCCCTCTATAATGCGTCTTCAGCTCAGCTGTCGGAGTTGCGCGTTCATGTGTTTTGGGGGCGTGGCTTTGGATGGAGCCAAGAAGGGAGGGGGTGAAGTGAATGGAAATAATGAGCTGTCTTTAAAACAGTCGTGAGAGGTCTACAGACACTCGATTTTTATACTTTCTTTTTCAGAGTACTTAGATTTTAATTATGCATTGATATATACAGAAAGTTTAAAGCAATTTGGAAAAAAAGTTTTTTTTTTCAATTCTGACCTACACAACCTTTAATGTCAGTGTGGCATTTTGAGAGGCAGGGCGTCAACTATGTAACTTTAGGTTACATTTTTGGAGGGAAAAGCCTGTGTTCATGTTCGCATTGGTAGTTGCACTGGCTTTAGCAGCTCTAACTTAACTTTTCCATGTCATTCATCTGATGATGGACGTCTCATTATATTTATTTTTGCACAACTGGGCTGTATTAGGTTATTGATTCCCGTGATCTTGCTTATAAATTCCGATTCAGCCATAAGCCTACCGTGATCACGCAAAGTTTCAGGATTACAAACATGACAAGCAACATAAAATATAAATAAATACGCTGTGCATGTACAAATGAATGATTTAGGGGGGAAATAGACTGCTCCCGTAACGTAGCAATGACCATATTTACAGTAATGTTCGGTAAATTTTAACTTCATAAAATGAAACCGGAGAGATAGTTATTTTTCGTATTATAGAGATGTAATTTTGACTGTGTAGTCATTTTTTACATTTTTTTGTTGTTGTTTTTTTCTTCTATTTTGAATGTACTTTATTTTGTATAGTGCTGTGGACCATTTTATATGTATGTCCTGAATAAAGATGATGATGATGATGAGTTAATGAGTGAATTATTTGTTCCTAAATATGATCCATAACTGTTGGGATTCAATTCAGTATGGCTGATGTACCCCTTCATCCTACCCTAATCATAGACTAAACCATTCATCAGAAAACACACACAAATACATTTATACGATGTACTGTGCATTGGCCTACATGTTTCAATCTCACATAATAACTAACGTCGTGACCGCATTACCACCTCGGGTGTGCATTATTTTTCTAATAATTCAACGGCCTGTCGTCAATTATTCCTTACTTAACTAATGTTTTTTACTAATGTGAACTAATGAACTTTATTAAAAAGTGTTACCAAAATTGGTAACATATAAACATCTCTGTGAATGGTGAGCGGCAAGTACTAATCAATGCAATTAAAGAAAATGAAAATAGTACAACAAACATCATTTTCAGATTTTTAACTCAAGTGGATGTCAAATCAGAATTATAATTGAAAGTAATAAACTTTCAGAGAAAGATTGAAATAGATCAGAGAAAGTTTGAAATAGATCAGAGAAAATAACAGAGTGCAGAAATAACATGAACAAAGTAATAATGACTCACAGTCATCCAGATCAGAAATGGAGGGAAGTGAAGCAGGCGACGGCTCAGAATCAGCAGATTCTGCGTCCGATGTTTGCTCGAATCCTCGAAGGAACCTAGGGATGCGCGGTATACCGGTATTGCAAAAATACCGGTATATAAAAAAATTGAAACGGTGATATTGTACCGTACAATATCATCATTTTGTTGAATTCGGTATTTCATGCGCTGCTGTTCCGAAGTTCTCCACTAGGCGGCAGTGCGCTACCGAAATTGACGCGGGTCCCGCGAAACCGGGCTGATCTGATGGATTACCCCCTTGGCATAGAGCCTTTTTTTTCAGAAATGTCAGAGCACATTTATACAGTAGGATGACATTATGAGTGCGATGTATGCGATTTTTGCTGTTTCATTTTTTAAAAGCTGTTTCAATTTTTCTCAACAACTTTAAATAGCCTTTATTGGCAACGATTATGGGCTATATGCACGCATAAATTCCGCATTTGACGTAAGGATGCTCGCAGTTTCCGGTTGGGGAGATTAAAGCGGAGGAGAACCCGTAAGGAGAACCGAGGAAAACGGGATTATATGAGATTATATGAGTCTTCAATATTTACTGTCCTCCCGTCTTTGAAATGAAACTTTCATACGTTTAGGTGTAATTATATATAGAGTTATGTTTATTTAATATAATTTTAAAAAGAAGCATAAACACAACAAAGGGGTGTCTGTTTTATCTGTTTTTGTGACTAACGTTTCTTTAGTAAAACCATAGAGTATAAAATTCAATATAAATTCTCGGTATTGCATTGGACTCTATGATCGCCGGAAGTTGTCGAGCATCCTTATACCTTCACCGGAAATACCGCCGTGCATAGAGCCCATTGGTGGGCAAAACTGAAACAGCTTTTAATAAAACTTTTAAATACACACTATAAAAAAAATCTGGGTTAAATCCATGTTTGGGTCAAATTTGGACAAACCCAACCTGGGTTAATTTTTGATTCCATTTTAAACCAAAACCGTTGAGTCTGTCCATATCCAAACATGGGTTGAAAGTTGACAGTCTATCATTTTTGTGCAGATATGTTGTGGAAGAATACTTTTTGTTTACTTTTGACAGAATATCACATGCCTATTTAATATATTTCCAAATGCCTAACCACATTGGTTGTTAAGTCCGTTAACCCACACACGACGCGACAAATCGTGCTGTCCATCCTCGCGTCGCATGCGGTGTCGCGGAGGGGAAATCCTCACCCCGCCTCCTGTAATACGATCAGCTGAAGAGCCGACAGAACCCACGCGTCTCTTCATTCACTTCTCCTGCTCCACTTAAATCCGTCCCGTTGAACGCAAGAGACGCGAGCGCGAGGATGCGGCGGATTCCGTCAGGTCGCGGTTGTTCCGCGCTCTCTGCGCTCTGTGGAGTCGCCGTGTGTTTGTGCCTGTGGGTGCGCGTGGTCTGGAGTGGGAGCGTTTCGTGCTCGCCACCCGCAGCGTCGGTGCAGGAGCGCGTGCGCCGCTCGGGGGTCGTGTTTGAGGGTAAGCTTCAGGAGGAAGAACGGCCGGGCAACGCGTCGCGTCAAGTGCGCGTCAGGGTGCAGCAGGTGTGGCGGCTGAAGGCGGGAGGGCTCCTCAAGAACTCGGTGGTGTCGCTCATCTGGTTTGAAGGTGGCAGATGTTTCCAGCTCAACACCGGATCCGGTACATGTTCTTCATGGAAGCCACTAATGACACGTCCGTGTTCACGCCGGTCTACCCTCCGCTGGAGACCAAGCGCGCCGTGAGGAAGGACGTGAGTCTAGAGCTCTGTCAGGAGTGCGGTAAGACCCTTATATACAACGTTACCTGTCAGAAGTGCATACGCGCGGGAGTTTAGTTCAGTGACACAGCAGCAAAACTAAACTGGAACTTTCTTTGCGTTTTGTTTTGTCTCCTGACTGCTGATCTTGGTGCTGATGTGGAGCTCAGGGAAAAGTACAGTGATGCTATCAGATACACTTTATTTTCATTTAAAGCTCATTATAATGCAGCTTGGTTCTGGACTGGACATTTTAAAGTCAAATTATTTTGCATAATGATTTTAAATTGACTGGTTTCACATTTCACAAGTTGTTTCACATAGTTGGGTAAATTGAAGGGAAGCTACATTTGACCCAATAGCAAAAGAAAAATCAGTATTATAATGCTATTGCTACTGAATGAGACAGTATTTACAGCACACTCCAACATTCTTTAAAGAGTAGGCTATGTGGTAATGTCAATTTTGGACAGTGCGTTTGAACGAAATATGTTGCTATCTGACTGGTTAAGCATACATCCACAAGCAAGATCTCAGAAGGTCTGGTGTGTTTGACAATATTGTATTTAAACTTGTTTGATCAGCCTGACTGGATGGATGCAACAGTTTTTTTTTTGTTTTTTTTTTTGGCACTGCAGTTTACGTCATGCAGAAGAATTATTCCAAAGCTGGACTGTCAGTGCCTTAAATCTGTGTTTTTGGCAGGATTTCCTCAGAGATTATTATTAACACTAATGTCATCACCAGATTCTGATGGATTACAGAAATTCCTGCTCAACCCAGTTGCCTCTGTATTAAAACTAACCCTAATGACTGAGTGAGGAGACATTACAGACATTAGCTCATGTCACGTCATCTGTACTTACAGAATGCGAGGTTGAAAGGTTAGACTAGGTGTTATGACAATTGAGAGGAATCTAAAGTTAAAGATGATTCTTCTCATTTGCTTGCTATATGCCATATTTTGACTCATGTCTGCTAGCATGCCTGCCGTAACAATCAGTTGATTTTGCTTGGTGGTTTAACACAAGGTTGTTCTGCCTTTGTATGTTCCCTACACAATTATTATTTCTCTCTTATGTGCAACAGTCTTGACATTCTGGCACCCCACATCATAGAGAACCAGTTTGTTTGGGTTATTATTAATGGCTAACGGTTATTAGATTTGATTAGACCAGCAACATTTGTGATAGAAACTAATGAATATGTATTTTGGCTTTGTGATTGAGCTGCCTTTGTTTAAATTTGGCCAGATGAAATGCTTCAGTATTGCTTCATCGCCTGTGTGCAGCAGTAATGCTGTAAGAAGCTTTGAGATCTTCATGAGCTCAGCTGTGCGTTGTATTGTTCACTCAAAAATAGTACAATAGATTCAATAAGTTGTTAGTCTTGAGTGTTAATTGCAGTTATATCAGTGCAGTGTTGCTCTCGAGTGTGTTCAATGCCCACTGCTGCACTCTGGGAGAAGCTCCTCCACTACTCTCACTGATGCTGACGCATTCCTCTGCTGCCTTTCAATCTCATTGTTGTGAGTTTATCTACTTCCGGTCCTGGCATGACCTGAGAGAGCTGTCCATTTATATTTATTTTTTCATATTAGTATTATGAGAATTTAATGACAAGAATTTGAATAGATTATGGACATCTCTAGACATCATAAAGATTTAGGTTTTTGAGGAAGAATGAAAAAGCATGTTTTAAATGAATGATGATTTTGACACTTTTTGTAAGTGTTCAGAATCAGATTGGGAAAATATCGGTAACACTTTACAATAAGGTTCATTAGTTAACAGTATTTAACTACATTAGTTAACATGTACAATATGTGAACAATACTTCTTCAGCATGTATTCATCTTAGTTAATATTAATTCCAACACTTACTAATACGTTATTAAAATCAAAGGTTGTATTAGTTAACATTAGTTAATGGACTGTGAACTAACATGAACGCACAATGAACAGCTGTATTTGTATTAACTAACATTAACAAAGATTAATAAACACTGCACTGCATTAATAATGCATTGTTCATCGTTAGTTCATGTTAGTTAATGCATTTACTAATGTTAACTAATGAACCTTATTGCAAAGTGTTACCAAAATATCTCTAATATCATGATGTACAATACAGTTAGTAAAAGCAGGAAAGGTTGCAATAATAATTTCAGGGACAGGTAATTTATGTTTTGTTGAATACTTTATCTTAAGTGTATTTAAAGTGTTGATTTTCAAAAACAATTCTTTTCAATTTATATAATTGAATTAATTTTAAAGGCTTCAACTCCTAAGGGATCTACAAATTCCATCCTTCTGTCAGATAATAACGTTATTCATTTTCTTTATTGAATCTTATTGATTTACAAAGGCCTGCAGGAGAAGGTATTACTGAATGGAGTCTGGGCTTAGCCCAAGCAAAGTGCAACGGATAATGAAGACGAGGGGAAGAGAAAACCGTGAGCTTCTAGCACATTATAATGCAGTTTAAAATGGGACAATTTATTTAATAAACTTTTTTGTTTGACTTTAATGGAATTCTAAATCGTATTGAATAACCTGGGTTGTAAAAGAAACGGCAGAGGTTAATTTGCTGTATTTTGAGAGTGTACCACACGAGTTGGGTCTTTGGGAGATGAATATGTGAGCTGAAGTTAAGTCTGGACACATATCTCAGAAGGGTTACACAGATACACAGTCATAATCCCCTGTCCTTTCACAGATTATCCCATAATCCCATCTTTATTCTGTATTCAAATGGCCCACATTCAGCACAAGCTCCTAGAACACCAAAAGTGTGACACCCTGAAGTTTTATCATGTTGCTTGCTGTCTAGTTGCAGTTGCTATACTTTATTAGATAATTTAGTCTTAGAATTCTAAAATAATTTTTTACATACAGTTACGCCACATACAGTTGTTTTAACAAAATTATATTGAACACTCTTAGAAGAAAAGGTTCTATATAGAACCTTAAAAGGTTCTAAAGCACTACGTATTTGGAACCCCTAAAATGCAATGCATGTGAATGATCACAAAATTCAAGATATGGGGTTTAAAAATGTAATTAATCAATATCACACGGAGAGTGCCATTTCAGTTTTCTCCTCCAAAAATCAGCATGATTAAAATGTGATACTAAGTTACCAGTTACCACAACAGTTTAATAAACAATAATTTAATTACAACTGCAAAATGTTGCAGATTAATGTAATATATGAATGAATAATAGCCTATAAAGAACCTTTGTGCCAAAAGGGTTTTTTCTTGTCATTATCATAATTTTTTTTTTTGCATAAAAGGCCCTTTGCAGTTGAGTAAAAAACCCTATGCTACATACGTATATAGAACCCTTTTTTCTAAGAGTGAATGAATTAATGCATGCAAATTGCATATGTAATTGCATCATCCACAACACGTGGGTTTTGTCTTTATTAATTTACTTACCAAAGCAGTGTTGTAGTTTAAGGGTGTGGTGTGTTCACACTGGGCTGGTTTGGTTGGATTAAATTTGCGTGAATGTGAAAGCAACACGGATTCGGGCGCGCACTTGTTCAGGAAGTAAAGTATCCTGCGCATGCGTTTTAGCTTAGTTGTGATGTATTGAGTTAAATAAAACACAAGGGATGATAGTGTTGATGATTTACCTCGGGTACAAGCGAGAGTGAGCCTGCAGTGTATTCGTGCATTGTGTGTAGAATCAGAGCAACACATTTGGAAATCCACTGTCTCCTCAAAAGAGCCCGATTCCAAGCAGCAGAAGTCCACCTTATGTGACACACATACAGTAAACCTGTATTGTTCACTCAACTGCTCATAATAGCAGCAAATTAATAAAAAAACACAATATTTACACACTTTCTGCTTTCTATCATGCGCTGCGCACGTTTGCGATGACGTAAGATGCACGCCAACGCACCGGGTTCGATAGAATCAAGTTGAGTGTGAAACCAGACCAACGCTGCGGGGGCGCCGGGAACAAACACGCTCGGGCTCGCACCGCAGCAAACGAGCCCAGTGTAAAAGCCCCTAAGAGTGTGGTGTGTTCACACTGGGCTGGTTTGGTTGGATTAAAGCGGTGTTGTAGTTTAAGGGTGTGGTGTGTTCACGGCTGGTTTGGTTGATTAAAGCGGTGTTGTAGTTTAAGGGTAAAATTCACTTTTACATGCTGTTTGAACATAAATGTGTGTTGGCAGTGTGTGAGCAAAACCACCCTAGAATGATAAAAATTCACCCAGGGTTTTTTTTACAATCTCAATAATTCATATGCACCGTCTCAGAATGAGCGGTTCTAAGATTCAGCTTTTTGTGACACAGAACATGGGAAAGGGGTTTGATTGACAGTGTGGTTGTGGCATAGACCCCGCCCTCGGTGATCTGTACACCATCCTTGATTGTTTCAACGACAGCCGGTAATGTCTCTTGTCTTGGAAACATAAATGTTCTGTCGTGGGTTAATCCTGTTGTTGTGGCTTAAAAGTTATTTCTCAAGTGTGGATCGTCGTCTACTGTTTTTATCCACCATCACCTCCAGTAACAGTAAGTGTATTTTATGATTTTTGAGCAAATAGTCTTTTCAGTCGATGTCAGCCAATTCAACAACAAATGCGTCTAAAGTTATTGCCGCAGGATATTGCATAGGATGTCTGTGTATATAATTTAAAACCTTGTTTGTATAGTGTGTAACCACACGTTTATAAATATATACATTTTTAAAGATATTGTATTAAAAACTGCATATGTTGGTGTTCTGTAAGTTAGCCATCTTCTCACATTTACCACAGAAGCACATGTATGACAAGTAGCTACACATGATGCTACAGGTCCCTCGCATTTTTGTAATTTCGCTCGTACGTCAGCAAACTTTATCACAGAATGTGTATGTAGCTTCAAAAAATTGTGCTAGTGTTTGTGTGTGTTGGACATCCATCATTTCAAATGGGACGCGATTACAACTCTATAAGTACATAAATGTATCAAATAACCATACCAAGACGTACTGGTCCATTCTCATTTGTTTATTCTGCCGGAGTCTCTTCATACTATCTTCATACTATTTATATATTCCGATTCAAACGTACGCTGAATGACATTCAAAACAGCGGTTTCTCTCACTCTCTCAGTACCGACTGCCAGCCATAGGTATCAAAGTTACGCCCTCATCCAAAGGCAGGGCGGGGATATGCAGCTCATTTGCATTTAAGGTGGTATACCCCCTGAAACAGCTCATTTTTAAACAGGCCCCAAAATGACATTTTCAAATGGTTATAATAAATTAACTGTGGGGTATTTTGAGGTGAAACTTCACAAATACATTCTGGGGACACCTAAGACCAATATTACATCTTGTAAAAAGGGGCATAATAGGTGCCCTTTAAGGGTGTGGTGTGTTCACACTGGGCTGGTTTAGTTGATTAAAGCAGTGTTGTAGTTTAAGGGTGTGGTGTGTTCACACTGGGCTGGTTTGGTTGATTAAAGCGGTGTTGTAGTTTAAGGGTGTGGTGTGTTCACACTGGGCTGGTTTGGTTGATTAAAGCGGTGTTGTAGTTTAAGGGTGTGGTGTGTTCACACTGGGCTGGTTTGGTTGATTAAAGCGGTGTTGTAGTTTAAGGGTGTGGTGTGTTCACACTGGGCTGGTTTAGTTGATTAAAGCAGTGTTGTAGTTTAAGGGTGTGGTGTGTTCACACTGGGCTGGTTTGGTTGATTAAAGCGGTGTTGTAGTTTAAGGGTGTGGTGTGTTCACACTGGGCTGGTTTGGTTGATTAAAGCGGTGTTGTAGTTTAAGGGTGTGGTGTGTTCACACTGGGCTGGTTTGGTTGATTAAAGCGGTGTTGTAGTTTAAGGGTGTGGTGTGTTCACACTGGGCTGGTTTGGTTGATTAAAGCGGTGTTGTAGTTTAAGGGTGTGGTGTGTTCACACTGGGCTGGTTTGGTTGATTAAAGTGGTGTTGTAGTTTAAGGGTGTGGTGTGTTCACACTGGGCTGGTTTAGTTGATTAAAGCAGTGTTGTAGTTTAAGGGTGTGGTGTGTTCACACTGGGCTGGTTTGGTTGATTAAAGCGGTGTTGTAGTTTAAGGGTGTGGTGTGTTCACACTGGGCTGGTTTGGTTGATTAAAGCGGTGTTGTAGTTTAATGGTGTGGTGTGTTCACACTGGGCTGGTTTGGTTGATTAAAGCGGTGTTGTAGTTTAAGGGTGTGGTGTGTTCACACTGGGCTGGTTTGGTTGATTAAAGCGGTGTTGTAGGTTAAGGGTGTGGTGTGTTCACACTGGGCTGGTTTGGTTGGATTAAAGCGGTGTTGTAGTTTAAGGGTGTGGTGTGTTCACACTGGGCTGGTTTGGTTGATTAAAGCGGTGTTGTAGTTTAAGGGTGTGGTGTGTTCACTAGGGCTGTCAACTTTAGTCGTTTAGTCGACTAATCAGTCGATGCCGTCTTGGTCGACTGAAATTCTTATTGGTCGACCAGTCGCATTTTTTTTTTTTTTGCCAATAGAAATACATTTTCAATGATTTACTCCCTGATATTTATTCCTTTATAAAGCAGTTATTTATTACTGTATTCTAAATATAATTAGCCTATGTTTTATCCCCAACTTTAAATGCTTTTAGGCTATTTCTTGTAACTGCGCCACAGTTTAGCGCACACACATAACACACTCGGGAACCACACCTACTGGCTGCGCTGCTGCTCGCGCTCAGTAAGGGGTGTACTGGTAGGTAGTTTTGCTGTATTCATTCAGTTCACGCTACTTTAGTCGACAGAATGTCCAAGAAATCTAAATCTTTTGTCTGGCTACATGTTTGTGGAGGTAGGCGACGGTGGCGACCGCGTTGCTCCATTATGAGCGCGCACATCGCGTGCCTATTTGAAATCAAACTTGAGCGCGCAAAAGACGTGAGCAGCTCTTTTAACGGCTTTATCATACTGACTCAATAGATTGTTTTCTTAATAGGTTTTTATCTGTACACTTGACTCATTTGAAAGTAGCCTAAATAATGTAACAAAACGAAATCAAACTTGTATGCTATCTTACAACACAGCCTAGATTTCAGATAGTTTTTTAGGCTATTTTGTCTGTTGTTTTAAGACGCCTAACAGATCGGCTGGACAAAAGTTAACCCATAGCTTTGTAAGTAAAGAAGAATACAGCCTGTATAAAAGAGAGCTTTTGTTAGGATTTTTCATTATGTGGCAGCTATAGCAGTTATATTATTTTGTAGCGTGTGGTGTGATCAGGTGCGCGATTGTGACTGTCAATAGACCAAGGACAGAGCTCCTCACTTGCAGTTAAACAAATCACTTAATTTTCAAAGAATTGTATTATTATTATAGTTTTATTTATTTTCGATGTTTTTTCGTTGTTGTTTTATAAATGCTCTATGACAATTGTTTAAAAAATGTTCAATCAAAACATCCGTTTTTTTTTTTTTTTTTTAGTCGACTAATCGTCGCGCAGGACAAGACCTTGGTCGACTAAGGATTTCTTTGGTTGATTACAGCCCTAGTGTTCACACTGGCTGGTTTGGTTGGATTAAAGCGGTGTTGTAGTTTAAGGGTGTGGTCAGGGCCGGATTAACATAAGGGCTAGGAGGGGCTGAAGCCCCAGGGCCCGCGGGATTAGGGGGCCCGTGATTGGCTGGAGAAAATGAGATTGTCAAATCAGATTTGTGCATAATAAAATAACAAGAAGTTATTGGAAAATGTGACTGACTGACATAATTCACAGCTGAATCAAAATAACTCTACAATTTGCGCCAGAAAAGGGACGCAAAAATTCCTAAACAAACGAAATTCTTTGGTTCACTTTCATCCGTGTCTGTGGAAGAGTGCAGCGGTAGCAGCCGGTTATCTTCGCGCTCTTAGGGGTGGGGAAAAAATCGATTCTTAGATGCATCGCGATGCGGACGTGGACGATTCTGAATCGATTCACAAATGTCAAAAATCGATTTTCCAAAAAAAAAAATATATATATATATATTATTTTATATATATTTATAATAACGTAATATTGACGCAACGTGAAAGACGGAACTCTGTGGCCGGACCGTCTGTTGCGTGCACATAACAGAGACACAGAGGCGATGACTGAGCACCGAATCCAAAACACCCTCCTCGTTAAAAGCTGACGTGTGGAGGGGTGTGCGATAGCACGATTTTTGATCGTGGACGATTAAAATGTCTCCACTATCTGCTTTTGAAGAAATATCGTAGTATCGTGTTACAGTGCATTCTATCAGTTCAGTTCTGGAATGAATAGGTACGGGACACTGCAATTCACAAAAGTTCATTATTTGCATAAGCCTTGCCGGTTATTTAATTCACGTGCTGATGCTCTGTTCCCGACGCTCACATGCACTAGAAGCCTGTCAAACAGCGCCTGAACACTGGACTAAGTTATCTTTCGAGTCTTATGCTAATACTGTTAAACACAATGTTTACAGAATTGGCTATGTCTAAAGTGAAAGCAAACATTTGAGAGAAAATCTGGTGTAATATGCGTCTATATTAAACGCGTTGCTAAAATATATTATAAATTCTTCATGGGTCATTACTTTTAAAGCAAAGTATTTATAGTCACACACACAAAAAAAGATTCAGATAATCGATTTAGCATCGAATCGGAAGCCCTCTGAATCGTAATCGGAATCGAATCGTAAGGTGCCTAGAGATTCCCACCCCTACTGCAAGAGGTCCTGCGTCGTCACCGATCGCGTGCACGTCGAAAAAGGTAAGCAAGCTGAAGTTAATGAGTTAAGCACTATTTGGATGGTAATTGTTTCTCGTGGAGTCGTAAGTTATTTTCAAATGTTTATAGGGCTAGTCGTCGATGATTTATTTGCAGCCTGAATCCAGAATGTCAGTGTTTTTCTCCCACCACTCACTCGTGGTGAAAAACACCGGCCGAATTACTGTTTTTTTTTTTTTTCAACGAACATCAAGGTCTATTATCCAAGTCCATTAAGTTAACATTGAGAGTTGCGTTTTAGTTTATTGTCACTTCGTTGATGAAAATCCCAAAATGAAACCACAGCAGAAAGAATCTCTGAAACTGATAGTGGAGATTCGTTACTGAATCCGCGTTTTGAACGAATGGTTTCCTTTTAAATGACTCCTCCTTCGTCGATGAATCAAACAGCCGTTTGAACAAATCGGTTGAATGAATGACTCGCTTATTAAGACAGTGACTTGCCGCCACCTACTGTTGGTTTTGGTTTCATAAAGTAGCCTACCCTTCAATGAAGAAGTAGATATCATTTTATATTTAATTATTAATTAAAATAACAATCATATAATTTATGTAATTGTAAATGCAGTGTAAATGTATTAATATTTTTTACAGATTCAAAATTATCTTTCATTAAATCTCAATTGCGGTCAACAATGGTACAAGAAAGACTGAACCATCTAACACATATGTCCCTGGAATGTGACATTGTGCTCTGCTAAAGCTAGAAAAAAAGATTATTTAACTGTAAGACAGAAAATAAAATAAAAGGAAAGTTCATCCAAAAATAAAAATTCTATCACCCTAATGTTGTTTAAACTGAAAGAATGTGTTTCTTATGCTGAACACAAAAGTAGATATTTTATATAGTGTTAGTAACCAGACAGTTTATGGTAGTCATTGACTTAATATATATTTTTCTTATGGAAGTCAATGAGTGACATCAACTGTCTGGTTACCAACATTCTTTAAAATATCTTCTTTTGTGTTCAGCAGAAGAAATAAATTCATACAGACTTTGAACAACATGAGGGTGATGTTGTTGTTGAACTATCCCTTTAAAATTATTCATGATTAAGTACTTATTGAGGAAGTATGACTGAAGAATGAGTAATGTTTTTGCTGATTTTGGCAACCTTTACGTTTTTGAGCTCATATCTGGAGTAAATGCACTTATGGAAGGGGAGGGGATAAAAATGTTTTATCAATAAAATGTTCCCAAAATGAACCATGAAATTATGTAGAGTAATTTTTATCATGATATTCCATATCAAAATTTTCCTGTCGTAAGATGTTTATATTATGTTATATTATAACAAGTTTATGCATAACAGGGATTCTATTCATGCACTGTTTATTTCATAGCACTATGATTGTTATTTGTTTATACAAAAAACTATTTACTGCATTGCTTTTTTTCGCCTTAGTTGATCAGTACAAAAGTGCATGTTACTTGTTCAGACGTAATTTTCCATTGAAAATTCGAATATTGGTCAGACTTCCAAAAATGTGTGATTCTGAATGCCCGTATCCACACCAGTGCAGTGATAAACAAACGCACACTCACGTCAAAACATTGGATTCATCCGCACTCTTTCATGCCGATGTACAACCCACGTAAAGTTGATAATTCCGTAAATAACTGCAAATACAGTTTTCAAACAGAGATGGCAACAAAGAGGAAAAGCTACAAACTGCAGCTTTAATAACAATAAAACATATTTATTGTGGTAAAAGACTGTGGCGTGGCAATCAGATGATAGGGGGCCCTTAGTGTTGCTATAGCCCCAGGGGCCAAAGTCCTCTTAATCCGGGCCTGGGTGTGGTGTGTTCACACTGGGCTGGTTTGGTTGGATTAAAGCGGTGTTGTAGTTTAAGGGTGTGGTGTGTTCACACTGGGCTGGTTTGGTTGATTAAAGCAGTGTTGTAGTTTAAAGTATGTGTTCTGAGTTTGTCACACCACAGAAAAATGTGTTATTAGCCACCCAGCCAAATTTGAATGATAAAAATAGCTGGCAAGTACATAAAATAAGCTATCAAAATCTTGAAAAAATGAGCAGTTACCTCTGTTCTCAAACACTGGGGGCGTGTCCGCTGGCTGCGTGGAAACCACGCCCACTCGCGTGAAAGCTGTCGACGGTGATATTAGCTGATACTGCTTTCGGGACGGGAGAATGAACACTGAGGCGGAGATTGTCGATCCGGCCCCGTTCACCAGTAACAGCTGATTATCAGTGACTGAATCCAAGTTGTCTCTGAGGAAAGTTTATAAAACGATCCTGTGTAAAATGATCACTACAGAGGCGGGTGTTGGCGGTGATCCTCAGCTCTTCATCTAGGTTGGCTCTCTGAAAAACCTCTTCTTGATGTGATCGTTTTTAGGGAATTTAAATAAAGATACCGATCTGGGCTGCGTTTCCCAAAAGCATCGTAAGCCTAAGTTGATCGTAAAAACGATCGTAACGAATGATCTTAATATTATGGTCTGTTTCCCAAAAGCATCGTAACTTAAGTAGCACTTGAAAATCTTCGTAGAACTACGAGTGCTCTGGAGTAATCGTACATCCCCAAGTGCATCGTAAGAAGACAGAGTTATGAGTTCACCTGCAGGATAACCGGCAGATTACACTTTTATCTAGATTCAATAGATTACATTGCAACGTAAGTAGCCTAATATATAGGTTTTGATTGTACACTTTGTTGTACTCGTGTTTTGTTTAAATGAATAAATTAAATAATTAAAACGGGAAGAAAAATAGAAATACACATCTAAATTAAATGGAAAAAAAAAACATAAAATAAGCAATCTGGGAAATATGCTTTAAAGACCGGGCAAAATAGGGATG
This sequence comes from Hybognathus amarus, assembly GCA_030378365.1. Lineage (NCBI taxonomy): Eukaryota > Metazoa > Chordata > Actinopteri > Cypriniformes > Leuciscidae > Hybognathus > Hybognathus amarus. Next base: position 73,707 of record JAQIUQ010000309.1, on the reverse strand, counting down.
AATTAAAAAAAAATCTGTCAATGACTTGCTGACGTGCACGAAAACCAGCCATGTACTATTGGGTATTCCTCGCAGACCTCCATCCCGATCTTTGAACACGTTTGCAGTTAGTTTGCAATGTTACATGGCCTTCCAGATGTTTTGTTTTTCCTTATTTGTATAGTGTCCTTTAAATCTGTTAAAAATAAAATCGTTGTTTCCCTCTATCTCCTCTGGAAGGACATTCATTTTATCTATCTTCTCTTGTTTTTTTTGTTTTTTTTCAACTATTTTGTCAGCGTCTATAGGTGTATTATATCCATATAGACTTGTCTTGATTTCTAATCCACAACAAATGACGATTATTTAGGTTAAAACGTTCAGAATACGACTCCATATAAGGTTATATTTCAGCACTTCGCGAATGGATAGCGACGCTTAAGTAGCACGTAGAATGCGTTCTCGCGCGTTCATGTTAAGTGCATTTTTGGGAAACGCACGTGGAATTGCTGCGATCGTTCGTAACCTTGCACGTAGAGAGCGCTCTTAAGAGCTAAGATACATCGTTATTGGGAAACCCGGCCCTGTTTTGTACATGATCGCATCCAGGTAGTAGCCTATGCATTTCTGTGTTGAAGGTATAGCTAGCTAGAAAACTGCTGTAACTAATTGTACTGACAGTCATTCGCGATCACAGCGGTGAATGCGAATGTGCTTGGGGAGTGTTATTGTGTGTTAGGGGAGAGATCAGACTCTGTACGTCATCAAATAGGGGCGTGTGCAGGAGCTCATCGGCTCCAGTGCGTCATCGAGCCCTGTTTTAGCCCCGCCCAAACAATCCGTAAAATTGCAATTGTGAAAAACTGTTTAATGGTCTAACTACACATTTCAGTACTTCACAGTTCACAGGCTTTGTAATATGTTTTAGCAATACATATGCAACATTTATGATGTGTTTAGAACTTTTTGTAGAATTGCCTTTACAGGGACTTTAAGGGTGTGGTGTGTTCACACTGGGCTGGTTTGGTTGGATTAAAACAATCCTTAGTGTGATTGCTCTGTTTGTACAGTTAATTTGAAGGGTTTGAGAGAACGCTGCCATCGAACAAGCGGAACAAGACTTGTTCACTTCCAAACAAGCTGAAATTCATTGAAATATAAATGCAACATGGACCGAATGCAACATGAACCAAACACATCTAAACAAACAAAAAACAGGACATGATGTCACAAGATGCGCCCTAAAATGTGCTCAAGCACATCTGTTTCCACTCGCCATAGTCCCATGTTGCCCATCGCATTTCATTATAGACGTTCGAACTGCGTCTCCTCGCAGCAGATCTTCATTTGTGTGTGAGACGGAGGGATTCCTGCCACTGTTTTGACTCCTTCACACATTTTATAAGCTCTTCTCAGTTTGTTAAAATATTGTTTTAGATGTTTGATCGCAAAATGTACATCATACAAGCTATTTTTGTTTGTCTTGTATCCTTTGGTTCAGTTTTAAAAATGACCGTGTGAACGCTCAAGCGAACCAGGACTAAATGTATCTTTATTTATTCTGAACCAAAAGAACCAAGAGAGTTAGAAGTGTGAACACGCCCCAAGTACTGTAGTGTAGTGCCGAATTTCTCCTCGCTGGCCTTCGAGGGGCATTACAAGCTCAAATAATTGTGGTGAGTATAGTTAAAGTGGTGAGTATAGTCAATTTAAATGGGTAAGTTTGGCTTGGACATTTGTTGTAACTTGTTACTCATTTATCAAGTTGAATGGGAGTCATATGAGAAGGGAAGAAATCTGTCTTTACCGCTGGAAGTACCCTGTATCAGTTTCAAGTCATGCTTATGAGACGGACAAATGCTCCATCCACATTTCTAAGATTTGTGGAGCTGCTGTTCTGGCCTGTGCTGGAAACTATGTGTCATCTGTCTTTATGATCTGCAAGTGTTTCGCTCGAACATCACAGAACACATCAGAAGCCTCGAGAAATTGCTTTTGAAAGTTAATAAATGTCTCTTTGCACAATAAGAAATATCATCAAATGTCCAGAAAATACCCATGAATTATGGACTCTTTCAATTATTGACTTTTTACGCAATGTAATTAGTTTGACATTAACCAGTGACAAATGTCAGTCAGGGTCATTACAGCTTTGTCACCAAGACTTGGAGGTAGATAGAGGTCATCATTTCCAGATATGTGAAATTTGTCACCATTAGATTATAAATTTGGTGCATATTTTTGCACTTCTAACTCATTTCAATATACTACCATTTGGGACACACTAATTGTACTCATTTCGAATACTATTTAGAACAGATTGTGTGTGAATTGGGTAGAGCATCAGAGCCTTACTAATGAGCTGTTGTGTTGAATCAGGCATTTGATTAGATTCTAGATGGTCGTCTGGCTCTTGCGCTGTGTTTCTGTTTTGCAGTGAATCAGAAACACTGGAAGCGAGGGAAAAGGAGCTGAGTGGGTCCAATGCTTGTTGCTTCAGCAGGCCCAAATGCCTTAGAACATTAATCCATAAAGTGAGTGATATGATTGCAGTGTTAGCGAAATTATCTAAAATGAATGCTACATTGTTCTCATTAAATGACTACCTGTCTGCTTTAATGTAAAAGTATGATTGTGTATGTGTGAAATTATTGCACCTTTTTTCCCAGTTTCTCAGTTTCTCCTTTTTCTGGGCCTCAGTCCCTCAAAATGCCTGTACATGGCCCTGCTAAAACTGAGGTATCGTTAGTTTTTGAGCTGGGATCTTATCCCCGGTTCATTGAATAAAATATGAAAACAGACAAAATGGACTAAAATGAAAAAATTGTATTACATATTTTAATTTGGCAATCAACCAATCATGACCATTCAAACCATGCAACCATTCAAAGAGGGCAGCCTGTGCCAATGTACCTTTGATGCATCCAGCGCGAATGAAAGGCCCATGCTCAGTGGAGAGCATTATAGGCTTGGGTAACACTTTATTTTGATAGTCCACTTAAGACATTCTACTAACTATAAGTAACTTGGCAACTACATGTCAACTAAGTGCCATTAGAGTATTAGTAGACTGTCTGCTTAATATCTTATAACACTTTAATTTGTTGGTCCCCAACAGATAGTCTAGCCTACTTACTATAAGTAACTTGGCAACTACAAGTCAACTTATTCTACTAACCTGAACCCTAACACCTGAACCATAACCTACCAGTCTACTGTCCGTCTACTAATACTCTAATGAGAGTTAGTTTACATGAAGTTGCAAACTTAGTAGAATTTCTAAAGTGGACTATCGAAATAAAGTGGAACCTAAGCTTGTTTTACTGGTCCACCGACGACTGCTACTGGCGTTTTACTAACAATATACTACTGCGGCTTTTGGCGCTTTTGTGAGTTTTTGTGAGGATATATCAACAATTAGAAACAATTAGAATTAAAAAACTACATCTAGAGTGAGAATGAATGGCAGGTCAGATTCCGGTTTTAGTGTGTGTGAACTCAGTTCTGGTTCTAGGGTCTCTGGCATTGTTGCGAACAAAGGTTTGTGTTCTACAGTATACTATTCTTTTGATAGATTGAGTTGATAGAAATCATTAATAAAGCTACTCAAGGTAAAATAAAACATATAAACATATAAACATGTTTTTTGTGAATAAATGGCTGTCAGTGAAATTACATTCCTTTAATGATAATGAAATTGAGATTTAATTTATTATTAATAGGGGTTTTTTATTACTGTTTGTTGTTGGAACAAAAGGGACAGGGTTCACTTCCATGACCTCCCTGAATGTATATGGACCCACCTATATACATAAATCATGATACAGACCAGTAGCAAATCAAGACACTTGAACCATGCGCCTCTCACTCCCTTCCTCATCGGGAGAAAACTCAAACTATCAGTCTAGTTTATGGTGTCCTTTTCTGTAATACTACAGAAATTACCTTTGACAATTCCAGCTCTGAAACAGTTAGGAGACTGCAGCCTTAGAAATGCTACAGGCAAACACACAGTGAAGGTGAGAGTTATCACGACAATAAAACAAAATGTAATAAAATACAATTGCTCATTACAAATAACTGCATCATCATCACAGTCCACTTCAGTGGAATATGGCGACACCTGGCTGGGTTGCAGAACGTATGACAGACACCTCTTCCTACCACACAAAACTAACCAATATGATGTAAGTCGACACTTTGTGACAACACTCACAGCAAAGCAAATACGTTACAGACACTTCCGCATCAGTAGACGGTGAACAGCGATTGTGGCTGTTTGAAACCTACCACCTCAAACAAGAAATGTTGATGATAAATGACATCAGACTGGCACAGCATTACATCATGTATGGAACAGACTGTACATGTACTAAGTTTATTTGGGGAACAAATGCACTATAATGTAGAATTGCAACAAATATTCATGATGGTCACTGATTTGGTAAATTAACAGATTGACCAGTGATTCTTCAAAATGACTGTTTTCTCAAATAAAGCTTAACATGTACAAAGCTGCGGCGCCTGCTATGGCTTGGCTGTAATTTATAGCTGGACCAGCAATCACTGATCTGAAAGCATTAGGCGGAGGAGTGTGCGTCTTTCATTCAGCCCTTCACATTCCAGCACAACTCAATAGGCAGAATTAAAGGGGTTATTCTTTCCTCAAAAACATTTGATATGTTGATTGTGAAATTCTGAATTCCTAATTAATATTTTAAAGTTTTTTTTTTGTTGTTGTTGCTGGCCTGACAGTTCTCCTCTGAGATCTATGTATGATATGTCAATTGTTCCACTTACGGTTACTATACCTCAAGACAATGTTCAGATGTTTTATTTCAAGACAGGTTTGTCAGGTTTTTGTGCTTACACTTTTAGAGTGTACAACACTCATTATGCAAATTATATTACGCATCTAATCACAAGCCTTCATTGCTACTTCCAAAACGTCATTTTAGAGATTGTAATGGGGCTTGAGCCACTGATCTGACGACTAATGCCGAGCGTATATCTCTTTAACAGTTTGGCAGCAGTGTCTCTAATAGTGGAGTTGAAAGTTTAACTGTTTCACGAGTTCACATATACATACAATTAAAGGGAATAGAGTATAATGCGTATTTGGCATGCTGTCCGGGGGAGGGCTCCAAGCTTGGAATTCGGCCCGAACCCAGAACCCATGTAAAGTGGTTTAGGACTAGAAGAGTGGAGAAGGGGTGGTGGAGGGACGCTGAAATGAGAAATGAGGTGAGACTGCTGTGTCTATATATACACGTTTTAATCATGATTGCTGAGTGCTCTCAACCTGTGGTAATTATCTGAACGTGCTTCTCCTGAACTTTGTTAATAAAACATAATTTCGTGAACAGCAACGTTACCACATCGCCTCTGTGAAATGTCACCTAGTTTTTCTACTGCAGAACTATTTTATTGATATAGTCGCATGGTAGCGCTTTCTGTGGGCGTGTGTGTCTGTGCTGTATATGTGAAAAATGTGGATATTGTTTATCATTTCCTATTATTTGTATTTATTTGTTTGGTTGATGTCTTGTGTGTTTTGGTTCTTTTGCTGTTGTCGGCTATAAGGACCTTTTGAAATTACTTAAATCATTTGGCAAAGTGATGTGGAACGGTAATGTGATCTGCCTGGAACGGGATCAGGCCCTCAAAGGCCCTGCAGTATAAATGTGAATAGTGCATTTGTGTCGTTTCCTGCGTTCGGATTTAAGACTTTTGGTACATGTTGGTTCTTATCAAGGGCAGATGCAGAGATTTGACTGAGACATTCTTAAAGGGTTATTCCACCGGTGGAGACATGAATATATATTGAAAGTGGGTCATATTTGTAGTAGAATAGTATCATAAATTTCTAATTTGTGTCCTTCTTGGCCTATAAAAGGCAGAAAATGACTTTTTAGTGCTTGTAGATTGCAGACAACAATCCCAGTGCATTGCAATGCTCAGCTCCTCAGGCCACTCCCACTACTCCACCCATCAATGTAGACTAGAGTTGAGCTCCACTCTACACTACCGCATGTAAATCATTTCGCACAATGAAATCAGATAATGTGCGCTGAATTTAATATGACTGCGTTAGAGCGTCAAGGCGGCACCGCGCGCCATCAGCCAATGGATTGGCGTGATTTTATATGGGATTCAGACAATCGCCACACTTACTCTGATGCGTAATTTTACAGGTGAAATGCAGCCAAACCTTGGAGCGTTTTGTCTTCGGCATCTTCATTAATCCCCTCGCTATCAGACGTTCTGGGGGTCTCCTGCATATTGATAATGGCTCCCTGGTGCCCGCAAATGTGTTAAAATCTCCCGGAATCAAGAGCACGTATGCGAGACAGATCAGACTGTGCTCTAAACCGTATAGTGCGCGCACGAGGGAGAGAGCAAGAGACTTTGCGTGTGTGCGCCTCATGACACAGAGACTCAAGCACTGAAATTTTCGTTCTTATTTGGACTAGTTATTACCGTTTACATCAGAACTGGTTCCCTATTGGCACTGCGTTTCGAGTTCCAAACCATATCCATAATGCATCAGTCTGCGTATTCAGTACCGTCGTCCATATTTTCAAAAAGTTTCTGCTGGTGAAATCAAACGCACTGGCACTGGCACTATCTGTGACAGGGCTGTTAGCGCATTAGTTCCAACCCTTTATGGGTGGATTTGAAAGGGTGGGAACTAGTGCTTGTGGTCTTTACAGAAATACCCCCTCATACACTTCCTAAAATGACATAAAATGACAATTTTTGCGTCATTGTAGGAGGAAGTGGAAAAAGGTAAATGCGGATTTCTCTCGTCTCAGGGGAAAATTAGAGAGTGTTGCACGACCATTCAATAGTATAACTGGATTTCTAAGAATGGAAATCTTAATGCAAATGGGTGGAGTGTCCCTTTAAAAATGCATTGTGCAACATCTCATGTTAAAAATACCCGTTTTTCTAACCCATACATGCTTAAACAATTTCCTGATGGGCTGAATGAGCCCTTCTCTGATCACTGCGATTGCCTCTATAATCCTGTACAGTAAAATAAATAAGACCGATTCGAGACGGAATTTAAGACAGGGCATTGCGTCATGCGCGTTCACGCTCACCTGGCTATGTCTGGCAGGTTTGTGTATTCCACACCATTCTCCGTATCAGTGAAGACAACTCGAGCGACAAGACTTTTGTCAACTTTCGACAAAAGTAGAAGATGGATTCAAAGAGACCGGCTTGAAGTTCATTCCAATCCCCAACGCAAACTCCGCTTAAGACAAAGAAAATAAAACTATTGTCTCAGTGCCAAGCGTCGGAATAAGACGAGAGTCAACATCGGGAAGGCTTTCAACAAATGGAGAGATCTCCGGTCTGCTCTAGGGCTCAAACGGTATCCTCTACAAAGTAATAACTTAGAGTTGTTCATGAATGTGTTTCCATAATAATACAATCATTTTGTTTTCTACCACCCCGTTTTCCCCTCGCACACACTTAAGTGTGTAATTTACTCAAATGTCTTTCCTTTCATATATTTAAAATGACTTGCAGATTTATAACTTTATTACCTCAGTAGACATTATGACTGTAACAAAAGATTTATGCAGCTGATGCTCCTTTGGTTATGAACAGCTTGTGCAAGCGTGCATGTGGTCTATGTGCGTGCACACCTGAGTTTGCAGTTTCGCTTGTCGCCAGAAGGGGCAAAGTTCTGCAAAAACTCAGAGACATGCGCAATGCACCTTTAACTTTGTCTGTAAATAGCCTACATTGAAATGTATCTTTCTGCAAACACTTATAATTGAATATCTTATATTCTACAGAAGTCAATATTTGAAGTGGATCTAAACCTTTCATCAAAGTGATACATGAATTTTGAACAATACCTGTTCTTGTCTTGGGACAACTTTGATGCAACTTTTTTGATCCACTTCAAATGTTGGGCTACTGTATGTAGTGTTGTGTATGTTAATGAATTTACAGATATTTCACAATTGTGTTTTATTTGGAGAATCCATGAGCCACGTGCTGATCTGCAGTTTCATCCCTGATTAGAGCTGTTCAGGACTTTCATGCGCGACACACACACCTGTCCTGCTCTGGCGTGTGCCCACTAAATACCTTCCTAAACACACTTCCTCAGCTGCTGAAGACAACTGCAGATCAGCCTTCCTCTCACTGCTCACACTTCACAGGATCATAAGAAGTCCATTGTTGAAGCCATGTTCAAATTTCAGGGGTTTATGCTCTGAAATTCCTGTCGATAAAATGCCAAGACATTCAGCAGTTGATTTATCCCGATTTGTTGTGCCTGCAGTAAATTATATCCATTCTGATAGAGCTTTTGACAAAATACATTTTAAATAATACACAAGGAAAACATAGAGGTGTGTTGCTTTCTTTTATAGAGATGATAAATATAATCTGTTTTAAGCCACAATGATTTTTCAAAGGAATGGGTTTAATTAGCCTGGCATTCATAACCATAGCAGGGTTTATCCAGCATTGACCCCTAGCCTCATGCGTTTGTGCCAGCTTGAGGTGGGTGGAGTAGCCAAATACTTACACAAGTAAAATTACTCAAATGACCCTCAGCTGTTTTTGTCATGTTGTTGTTGTGTAAGTAAGGAGGGAATGGTTTCTGTGTGTTAAAATGAGCTGTGTTCTTTTAATTGAGATTCTTTTAATTGGTTCAAGGTTGGAAACTAATGTGTGAGATGAGCGTCAAACTGCTAATGGACTTATTGGTGGGTTGTCTTCATTATTTTCAGGTAATTGTATTTGATGTTTTCTGAGAATGTTTTTTTAAATGACGATTTTACACCAGTGGGACCCATTTTCATGATCTGGCCCACAAATTCACAGGCCAATCATACTCTTTATTGTCATTGATATTTGCATTCATATGTGAGCATGTGTGGATAATAGATGAGTCGTGATGTGATCCTTCATTTGGGCATGTGTTCGGATCTGCCGGGTTCTGGGCTCTAATGGACAGTAGCAGCTGCTGCTTCATCTCCACACACTAACCACCATTGTATGAGTTTGCTCTACCCTTCCAGTACATTCCTCCACTGCGGCCTAGACTTGATCAACTCTACATGCTGAAAAGAATGCTTCAGACTAAAAAACAAAAAGGTTTGCAAAATACAGTTGGGACATTTTGGGACAGTGATTAAACTCTATTATTTTTCGAAACTTTACTTTTTTTATTGGAAAGATTTCCAATGTTTTCACTGACAAACTTAATTATATTTTGTACATATATTATTATTGTATAGTGTATTGAATTTGATGGCTGCAGCACATTTAAAAAGTTGGGATGGAGGCAAAATAAAAGTAAAACTGTTGCCCAAGACTGGTTGCCCACTGAAGCTAAGCATGGCTGAGCCTGTTTAGTACCTGGATGGGAGAAGTTCTGAGAAAGCCAGGTTGCTGCTGGAAGAGGTGTTATTGAGGCCAGCAGGGCTCAGTGCTCACCCTGTGGTCTGTGTGGGTCCTAAAGCCCCAGTATAGTAATGGGGACACCATACTGTCAAAAAGCACCGTCCTTCGGATGAGACGTTAAACTGAGGCCCCTTTTCTACCAAAGCATTTTAAGCGCCGGCTTCGGAGCCGGGTACCTGCGCGCGAACCAGACAGCCAAAGAACCAGTTCTTGGCCAGGAAAACTGGTTCCAAAGCGGCAATACCAACTCTTTGCTGGGCTAGAACCGTTCTTTTACCACATCATGCTTACGTCGGGGGCTGGGGCCGAGTTTAGATGTGTTCTAAACATCTTTTCTGACCACAATATAGGATCGCAAAGCCAGGAGAAACATTTCGTGAGCTTAGAATTATAAGGTTCTATCTCCACTTTTGGTCGAAATTGAGTTTTTGACATAATCTGATCCATTAGGTGTTTATTAATGCCTGTGTGGTGTTATTTTTGTTTAAAAAAGATTAATAGATAAAGCTATAATAGAAGATTATACTACATAACAGTTTTGCCAGGTGGGATGTAAAAACTTTGATGCTCAATATCTCAGAACTACCCTAAACGGAGATAGAACCTTATAATTCTAAGCTCACGATTTGCAGAAACACGATGGAGTCTGCCTTTGTAATTGTTATGTTTGACGTTGGCGCAAGCGTTTCTATTTTTTTTTAATTGAAAACATTATAAGCAAAGAAGAAAACAAGTCACATTATATGGAATGAATGGATATGGAACAAATAAATGGAATGAAAAAAAGACACAAGAGGGGTACATAACTAATCAGAAAAGATATCATATCAAAAGAAAATATTAAAAGACTTGCATATTTCAATTGTTTTTAAAGCCTTCAAAGTAGGCCTACATGAGTTAGATAATCCCAATGTAATGTTGTACTTGCAAGCATTTCTAGCTAAGATGTATGGCGATACACAGTGACATAACGACGTTCTTTCCCAGGGCGGTCTAGTCAGTGGAAAAGCAAACAGGTTCTGAAGGGTTCGCAAGTTGAACCAACTCCGAAACCAACTTTGAACCAGCACCAGTTCCGAACCAGTTTTTTTTTTTTTGTGAAAAAGGGGTATCTGTGGTCACAAAATATCCCAGGATGTCTTTCAAAAGAGTAAGGATGTAACCTTGGCATCCTTGCCAAATTTGCCCTGTGGCCTGTACATCATGGCCTCCTAGTAATCTCCATATATAGATATTCCAATTGGCTTCATCACTGTCTCCTCTCCACCAGTAATCTGGTGTGTGGTGGGCGTTCTGGCGCAATATGGCTGCCGTCGCATCATCCAGGTGGATGCTGCACACTAGTGGTGGTTGAGGAGATTCCCCTTCTATGTAAAGCGCTTTGAGTGCCAAGAAAAGTGCTATATAAATGTAATGAATTATAAAAAAAAAGTAGAATAGCCAAACTGAACTCTTTTGAAACAGTCAGCAATAAACAGGTGAAATGGTAATAGGTGAGGGTATCGTGTTTGGGTGTAAAAGAGCAGTCCAGACAATGTCAGGGCTCAATCTGCATGTGTTATAACAAAGTGGTTTCTAGACACTGCACCATAGAAGGGATGCGCCTTCCTGCAGTCCAGATTTGTGTCTTACTTAAAATATATGGTCCATCATGAAAAGGAGAATCGGGCAACAACGTTTATGTCACCGGACTGTCTTATTTCAATTCGAGACTTCTGAATCCAGAATAAACCAGCATGAATTCCTTGCTGGTCAGTGCTGGTTTAGCTTGTGGACCAGCAGAGTCATGCTGTTCTCAGGTAAACCAGAGCTGGTGAAGCTGGTCTTGCGGGGTTGAGTGTGAGTAGACGAGCTGTCTGTATGCAAGCTGTGTTTGGGGAAAAGCATTGTTTTTGCTTACATATTTCAGTTTTTAACACATTAAAGATGTAAAGGAAACACCATTTAAAGGTCCAATATGTAAGAATTTTGTAATAAAATATGCCAAAATCACCTGCACAGTGTGATATATTTCCTGCAGTTGTGTACTTACAATATTCCAAAAGTCTCCAAAGTTCTTTTATTTCAGAGAAATTCCAATTTTAAATAAATTGCCGTCCCCGGAAAAATGTCGCCTGTCAATGACGCAACATCCGCACTATCCTTCGGTTTCCGCTCGTACTGCCATAGCCGTGACGTAACCATGGTGACAGACGTGGACGACTGCCTAGTGAGTAACGTTTAGCGGCACCCAGTTCTTGTTTCGTTCAAACATAGACCATGGCAAGCATACTTTGGGACAAACAAGGAGAACTAAAATGAGGATCAATATCAGCGTGATGTTTCTGAGATGCCGAGAGCTAGCGTCTGAGACTGATTTCCACTCGACAGAGAGCTAGCGTCTGTGACTAATTTGGACTTGACAGAACTTCACGAGTCACGACTTTACAGCTTTATTAGACAGGTGAGCAAATGTACATAAAACAAATCAGTGTTATAACTTTAGCTTGACATGATGAAATGTTAGAATATGGTCAGTATGTTATTCTTATGTTGATCTAGCTGCTAGTTTTGTATAGCAAACGAATTAACACATAGAATAACATTATAACCTTCAACACACATTTAAATGCCGTTTAGTGTGATAGTTTAACGTCATACCAAGTTGAACAGATCTGCGTTTCCCTCAAGTTTAATTACAAGTTTAATTAATCTAATAAACTGACCTGTGTGAATAATCCAGCACTTGCGTGTAACGTTCAATACTAAGATGTAGTGCTGGGCGGTAAACCGAGTTCAAACCGAAAACCTGTTTATATTTTCGTCACAATTTTGATTTTGAATAAACCACCATACCGGTTTAATTACACAACGTTCGGAACGACCGTTACGCTGCGCGACCATAGAGTGCGTGAACACTGTTTCAGACGGACCCTTTACCCGTTGCCAGTGTTGTGCATGAACGCGTTCAATGAACGACGTTCACTGAACTCGTTCATATTTTCGCCGAACGCTGAACTGAACGAATCACTTTTCATACCATGAACGCGAACGAGAGCGGCGCTCACTTTGTCAGGAATGAACGAGCACCACGCGCAGTTCACGTTCACGCTCATTTGAAAAGTCAGGTTTTACCTCCAACCCCCGTTTTGAGTCGCCGAATCCACCCCCGACAGTATTGTGGTGGAGTCGTGGAGGAGACTGTCTGTTATCACTGGGTATGTTAGACGAGGTCGAAGTATTCATAGTACGGGTAACGTGAAGGCAGGGTGTGGAGTCGCAGTAGTGTGCATACTTGGCGCGCTCGCGAGGCAGATCTGGCCGCGCTTGCGCTGCTCGTATCATCGCTTGATCTGCGCTTTTCCATAACTAGTGATCTTTTGAACTAAACAGATCTTATCTACTTGTGTTTGTGTGTCATATGAATAATAAATGCCCCATACATGGAATCAGAGTGCCTACTGTGCGTAGTAAGTTATGTTTTTCAGCTGCTGTTCATTTTCTTTAGACAAATATAATCAGGAAGATTGTTCTATTATAAATGAATGTAAATGGCATTTTCATCGTTTACTCACTGTTTACTTCCTTTTGAAGGTGTGAAAATGTGTTGGTTGAGTATTGCACATTGAGCAGGGTAAGCCCAAGCAAATTTGACATTACATGACTACTTTGGTCTGGTTTACATAGTTACTGCCGTTCAGAATATGCTGGATTTTTGTCAGTAGACTGATCTTTTCCCCATGATCCTGAATATACCTTTTTAAAGTCCTGGGTAATTTGGTTCATGCTGGCTAAATAAAAGTTTCACTGAACATACAGTATACCTTGATTGTACCTTATATTTTCCAATTTCTACATATCATCATTACACATTATTTAAGGGGTAAATATATTCTCTATCTCAACATTATTTTTCTCCTGGCTATAATAATTGTCTCTTGTTTATTGGTACAATAATTTTGATTAGTTTTGGAGTGGCAGTGATTTGCAGTAATGGATGGTAAAGAGGTTCTATTGAGTAAGATGGTGGCCTATCTTAAAAATAATTTAACAAATGAACGTGAACTAGTTCATTTTTAGATATGTGAACTTAGTTCATTTTTTAAAAAATGAACTATGAACGTGAACTAGTTCATTATCATCTGTGTGAACTGAACTTTGAGCTAGTTCTTTTTAAGTATGAACTGGCACAACACTGCCCGTTGCACTACTAAGCACCGACGAGGGTAAACAAACAGCAGCGCTCTGTTACGTTACATGGACAATGGATGCTGAAGAATTAGTACAACATGACAGTGATGACACCGAAGAAGAACTTGTGCCAAAAAGAGGAGCCGGGTCTGTTGTTTGGAGGTTTTTTGTTTTCCAAAAATCCGACGTCGACCAAACAACCATTTTATGTAAGTGCTATCGGGCTAAAATTCTCCGCTGGGGAGAATGACCCGGCAACAAAAGCAATTTGCTTCAGCGCCTTAGTCGCAAACATGTCTTGGAATATCAAGAATGTATTAAATTAAAGTCAGCCGCGGATTTAGCGCCCTCCACATCAGCATGTAACACAGGGAAAGCTAAGAAAAATCAAGCCAAATATTGTTTCCATTATACAGGATAATCCTGTGTGCCAAGTAAGTTAGCACTTTATATTTATTTTATGTTTGTTCTGGTTTCGAAGCAATACTTTTGAAGGAATAACTAATGCAAGTTGCATAATTTTGTTTTAATTTCTTTAATAGACCTCAAAAGCAATGCAAGACAAGATTTCCTTTTATATTTACTTGAATGCACGTAATGTTCCTGGATTTGTACTTGAACTAGCAAAAGTATTCCAAGTTGTTCTAATTGTGTTGTTTAAAATAAAAGTTCTGTATTTTGACTGCAGTTGTCTTTGCATTTTGATTCCTCACTTCATTAGAATCATGAATGGCTCTTATTTGTAAACAGCATAATTTTCTGGGGCCATGCAAACCTGTATTACTAGTGTGGAATTATTCTACAATATTCACTAATGACAGTAAAATAGACCATCCTAAGTCAATTTACTGCAGTAATTCCTCTCTTAACCAGTAGAAAATGCATTGAACACCTGACTATGCATAAAAAATAAATAAAAAAAACCGAACCAAAACGAAAAACCGTTATGATTTTGAAAAAAACCGTGATATCAATTTTTGGTCAAACCGCCCAGCACTACTAAGATGACATTTCCTTATTCAGGGCTTGACATTAACTTTTTGAGGCACTTGTCCTTCGGACAAGTAAATTTATGTTTCACTTGTCTATGTACAAAAGTCACTTGTCCGGGTAAAGATTTATAATTTTATCTAGGGCTGCACGATTTGGGGAAAATGACATATTGCGATTATTGAGGTCAGTATTGCGGTTGTGATATGCGATTCGATATAATAAACAAATGGTTTCATGAGTCAACTTGTTTGGTTCTAAACCAAATGCACACACAGATTAGTGATCATTCTGAAATTTAGCCTAGAAATCTAGACGCACCCTAGCGGCAGCAAAAATTATTTTGCCGCAAAGTGTGGTCTAGCAACTCTCTGTTGACTTTCGAAGTGGAAAAACCAAACTCTGGGGGCCAATCACATCGTGTATAGAGTCGGCGGGCGGGCTTAACATAATGACGACAGAGTTGTTGAGACGGTAAGAGCAAGCTCGGACATACTCGGTTTTAGTCGTTCATCCTCGGATGCGGCCGGCGCCGCGCGCACTGTTACAAAAAAGCTGTGGCGAAACGATCAACTTGTCATTTTTGCCGCAGTCGTGCTGTGTCGTCGAGGATGAAGGCTTTACTCCATGTCAGCGCGCGCTTCTGATCGGTATAGGCGCACGCACCTCTCCCGAATCATCTCAAGCAAGCACCACTACTCCGCCCCCGTTTCCCTCGTAAAGCTGATATTAGTATTTAAACATTCTCTATGATATCATGAACTGATATTATATGAACTCCCTTATTTTCAATGTTGACAGCTGAACTGGACACGGTAAAAGTTTAATAATATATCAACTTGCTCCGCTGAGTACGTCACATTCTTCGTTGCTCTGATTGGCTTTAGCGCTATCCAATTGCGTGCAGAGAGAATTTGAAAGACAACTGTTTATCCCGCTCCCTCGGATTGAGCCCTGTCAATGAAGAGTTCCCCTATCGGTCAGTCACTACAACGTAGGTCAGACTGACCTATAGGAATCTCGCTGAGAGAGCCAATTTACTTCGAGTGAATCTAAAACAAGCCAATGCACATTGGCGTGCAATCATTTGCAACAGCTGCGCGTCCTCGTCAGCGCGGGTATATAACGAGGTTATATAACGATGGTACTATAACGCGGGTATTTTTCTTCGGAGCCAAAGCTTCATGCCTCTACTAAGAGTTGAATCGCTTGAAACAAACCCTTCTGGAAGATCTCTCGCTTCGTGGCACGGGTGATACGGCACTTCAGCGCGAGCGGCGTCTCTCTCTCTCTCTCTCTAAGAGCAAAAACCAAAGGCTGTTTTTACAGCTGGTAAGACGGCGGAGAGAGAATCAGCGCACGTGCAGGCGCACATTCCTGCCCGTGTCCGCATCAGCTGTTCCCCTGTGTGTCTCAGTGTCTGCGAGAGCAGTTCCTAAAAGAGCTTACACAGATAGTTTGCGTCTTTTTAAAGATGACATTCTATCTGTGTGTTTCTGGATGCGGTCGTTACCTGGGATCGCAGGATGGTCACAAACGCTGTCTCGTGTGTCTGGGCTTACAACACGCACAGGCAGCGTTTGTGGATGAGTCATGTACCCATTGTGGGAAGATGACCATCTCGGAGCTGAGGTCGAGACTCTCGTTCCTGCAAAGGGGCGGAGTCCCCGTGCCGGCGCCCCGTTCCAATCCTCCTGTGAGGGTTGCTTCGGACGCTGGCGCGGGTGACCTGAGGATTACAGTGAGCGCGCTTCCTTCGGGGAACCAACCCCCTAGGAACCCTCACTCCTCTCAGTCTCCGCAACCATGTGAGCTGCCAAGGGAGCGTGCTGGACCACCCACGAGGTGTGTGCCAACCGTTTCCTTTGGCGCTCCCCGCGACGATCAGATGTCGATCGCGGCATCGGAGGGTGGGTCAGACGTCTCTGCGGATGACGTGTCGGAGCCGCTGCCTCCTTCGGGGGTACCAGCGGTGCCCGATACGGACCCGGAGATGATGGCCATGCTTTCCCGGGCCGCCGAGAGGGTCGGGCTCGTGTGGAACCCTCCACCGGGTCCCGAACCCTCGAGGCTGGATGATTGGTTTCTCGGGGTGGCGCGTGCTGGCTCTCAGCAACCCACCCCAGTGCCATTCTTCCCGGAAGTGCATGAGGAGCTCACTGGGACGTGGACGGCACCTTTTACTGCCCGAAACCGTTCTAGTGGTTCCTCCTCCCTCACCACCCTTGATGGCGGGGCAGCGAAGGGTTACGCGCGCATCCCGCCGGTGGAGCGGGCCGTTGCTATGCAACTGTGCCCTAACTCCACTTGGCGCGGAGAACCGTGTCTCCCTTCCCGGGCCTGTAAGTACTCGTCGGACTCAACCGGCAAGGCTTACAAGGCCTGTGGGGAAGCTGCCTCTGCTGTGCACGCTTTGGCGTTGCTCCAAGTCCATCAGGCTAAGGCACTGAAGGAACTGGACGAGGGTGGTCACGACCCACTGGTGTTCCAAGAACTCCGGCGGGCGACGGACCTCCGCGCTTCGTGCGACGAAGGCTACCGCTCGCTCAGTGGGCCGTGCGATGTCCACCATGGTGGTCCAGGAACGTCATCTCTGGCTGTGTCTGGCCGACATGCGGGAGACCGATAAGCTCCGGTTCCTCAACGCCCCCGTGTCCCAGACCGGCCTCTTCGGCGACGCGGCTCGAGAACTTCGCCCAGCAGTTCTCGGCTGTACAGAAGCAGACTGAGGCCATCAAACACATCTTGCCTCGGCGGTCAGCTGCTGCCTCCACCCCACCGCCGGCGGCTCCTCAGTCTGCTCGTCGCCGGGGGCGTCCGCCTGCGCCCTCCCCGACTCCCGCACCGCAGCAGCAGCCTCCACCGAAGCGGCGCCGCGGAGCCGGTCGCCGTCGGAACGCCCCGCCCGTCCAGGCCCCCGCCAAGAGGGCGGCAGAGCCAACACCAAGCGGCCCTAGGACGGGCAACCCAGAGATGGCGGGGACTGCTCTCCAGGAGACGATGGCCGCATCGCTCCCTCCCCCGGAAGAGGGCCGGGTGGAAAATCCTTTGTTTTGTTTTGTTCCGCCGCTGGCCCCAGAGCCAGCGGTACCCAAGATTTCAATAAAAGAGCAGTTTCTACCATCTCTGGGTCCGAAGAGGACTTGGAGAGCAGTGGGGGGACAAAATCCTCACCACTCTCTTCCTCCTCTTCTATCGCCAGCTGGCAGCAGTGTACGGTCCGAGAACGCCACCGAGCCGCCTCCCGCACCTCCTGCCCCGTGGAACCAGGTAAGCGTTTCACAGCACGCTCAGACCTCGCTGGGGGCTGCCTTCCAGAGAGAGCCCCCCCAGCCAGGTCCCTGTGTTCCACTTCGCTGCCCCACTCCGGGTACGCCTACGGTCCCCTTGGTCCCGCTTGTACGGTCTCTGAGAGCCTGGTTAGCGCTCCCCAGTCCGTCTCGCTGGCTCATCCGGACCATCAGGCTCGGCTATGCGATTCAGTTCGCCCGGCGTCCCCCAAGTTTCGGGCCATCCACTCCACTACAGTGAGAGCAGCCGATGCCCATGTCTTGCGCGCGGAGATCGCAGTCCTACTGGCGAAGGACGCGAGAGAGCCGGTCCCTCCAGCCGATATGAAGTCAGGGCACTACAGTCCCTACTTCATTGTACCCAAGAAAGGTGGTGGGTTACGACCGATCTTGGACCTGCGAGTTTTGAATCGGAGCCTCCACAAGCTACCGTTCAAAATGCTCACGCACAAACGCATCTTCGAGTGCATCCGTCCCCGAGATTGGTTTGCAGCGATCGACCTGAAGGACGCGTACTTTCATGTCTCGATTCTCCCTCGACACAGGCCGTTTCTGCGCTTTGCGTTCGAGGGTCGAGCATATCAGTACAAGGTCCTACCCTTCGGGCTGTCCCTGTCCCCCCGTGTCTTCACGAAAGTCGCAGAGGGGGCCCTTGTTCCCATGAGAGAACAGGGCATTCGCATCCTCAACTATCTCGACGACTGGCTCATACTAGCACACTCTCGAGATCAGTTATGCGATCACAGGGACCTTGTGCTCAGGCACCTCAGCCAGTTGGGTCTTCAGGTCAACTGGGAGAAGAGCAAACTCGCCCCCGTGCAGAGGATCTCTTTTCTCGGTATGGAGTTGGATTCGGTCGCACAAACAGCGCGCCTCACAGAGCAGCGCGCTCAGTCGGTGCTGAACTGCTTGAACACGTTCAAGGGCAGGATGGCGGTCCCACTGAAATTCTTTCAGAGGCTCCTGGGGCATATGGCAGCAGCAGCAGCGGTAACCCCGCTCGGCTTGCTTCATATGAGACCGCTTCAGCACTGGCTTCACGACCGAGTCCCGAGATGGGCGTGGCATCACGGCACTCACCGGGTGGCAATCACACCGGCCTGCCGTCAGACCTTCAGCCCGTGGTCCGATCCCTCATTCCTTCGGGCAGGAGTCCCCTTGGAACAGGTATCCAGGCACGCTGTGGTGTTCACAGATGCCTCTGCCACCGGCTGGGGTGCCACGTACAACGGGCATGCAGTGTCAGGGGTGTGGACGGACCCTCATCTGCACTGGCATATCAATTGCCTCGAGTTGCTAGCAGTACACCTCGCTCTGCGCCGTCTGAAGAGGCCGCTGCAGGGCAGGGATGTGCTGGTCCGTACGGACAACACTGCGACCGTTGCGTATATCAACCGGCAAGGTGGTTTACGCTCCCGTCGCATGTCGCAACTCGCCCGCCATCTCCTCCTCTGGAGTCAGAAGCATCTGAGGTCGCTTCGAGCCATGTATGTCCCCGGCGTGCTCAACAGTGTGGCCGACGAGCTATCACGAGCTCTGCTCCCGGGAGAATGGCGACTCCACCCCCAGGTGGTTCAGCTGATCTGGAGAGAATTTGGGGAGGCTCAGGTAGACCTGTTTGCCTCCTCCGAGACCTCCCACTGCCAGCTGTTTTACTCCCTGACCGAGGGAACACTCGGCACGGACGCACTGGCACACAGCTGGCCCCGGGGCCTTCGCGAATATGCGTTTCCCCCAGTGAGCCTTCTTGCGCAGACATTGTGCAAAGTCAGGGAGGACAAGGAGCTGGTCCTTCTGGTGGCTCCCTACTGGCCCACCCGGACCTGGTTCCCAGAACTCATGCTCCTTGTGACAGTCCCTCCCTGGCCCATTCCTCTGAGGAAGGATCTTCTGACTCAGAGACGGGGCACCCTATGGCACCCGCGTCCAGACCTCTGGAAACTCCATGTCTGGTCCCTGGACGGGACGCGGAGGTTCTAGGTGACTTACCCCCAGAGGTACTTAACACCATCACTTCAGCACGGGCGCCGTCCACGAGACGTGTCTACGCCCTGAAGTGGAACCTGTTCGTCGAGTGGTGCTCTTCTCGCCAAGAAGACCCCCGAAGATGTTCGATAAGGTCCGTGCTTTCCTTCTTGCAGCAAGGGTTGGAGCGAAGACTGTCTCCCTCCACCCTCAAAGTCCATGCTGCTGCTATTTCAGCTTATCACGACCACATCGATGGCAAAACAGTTGGAAAGCACGACCTGGTCGTCAGGTTTCTTAGGGGCGAGACGATTAAATCCTCCTTCGACCCCCCTCCATACCCTCTTGGGATCTTTCCCTGGTGCTCCGAGCATTTCAGGACGTTCCCTTTGAGCCTTTGCAATCAGTGGACTTAAAGCTTCTTTCCATGAAGACTTTGCTACTGGTTGCATTGGCCTCAGTCAAGAGGGTAGGAGACCTGCACGCATTCTCGGTCGACGAATCGTGCCTAGAGTTCGGGCCGGGTGACAGCCACGTGGTATTAAGACCCCGGCCTGGCTATGTGCCCAAGGTTCCTACCACTCCTTTTAGAGACCAGGTAGTGAACCTGCAAGCGCTGCCCTTGGAGGAGGCAGACCCAGCCCTGGCTTTGCTCTGTCCCGTTCGCGCTCTGCGTATGTACGTGGACAGAACTCAAAGCATCAGAACCTCAGACCAGCTCTTTGTCTGTTACGGAGGCCAGCAGAAGGGAAAGGCTGTCTCCAAGCAGAGGATGGCCCACTGGATAGTGGATGCCATCGCCTTGGCTTACCAAGCTCAAGGCGTGCCCTGCCCGCTCAGGTTGCATGCACACTCCACGAGAGGCGTTGCATCCTCCTGGGCGCTGGCTCGTGGTGCCTCGCTGAACAGATATCTGTAGAGCTGCAGGCTGGGCGACACCTAACACGTTCGCTGAGATACTATAGCCTACGTGTAGAGCCGGTCTCCTCCCGTGTTCTCACCCTAACGGGTAGAAGCACTGAGAGGCCCAGCTCTGTCGGCTTGCTGCACCCTACTGTGCAACCGTATTGCTCCAGAGTGAAAAACCTGTCGAGTCCTCCAACACCCCTCGGCCCGGACATGGCGGAGCGTCCGGAGCCAGGCCCCTGTCCGCTGAATCCTTGAGAGCCGGACTCGGGCTGGGTTCCATATGTGCGACCCTCGGGGATCCCATATGTGTATATGTTTCACGGCGCTCCTAAATCGGAAGCCCGTGTCTTTCCCTTGGGCTAAGTCACCCATTAATTCATATGGAGTACAGCCTTCGGGTTAGTCCATATGTATTTTCCACATAACTCTCTGAAGAAAGTGGGTTCCGCAGCGTTCCCCTCCCTCTAAAAAGGGCACGCTTTCCCAGTGTTATCCAAGTCTCACTGTATGGGTTTTAAAGGAACAACAGTGTCAGACACTCTCTGTGTAACCCTCCTCCTATCGTCCTTCCAGGCAAGAAGGTGTAGAGGCTTGCATGGGGCGCTGGATGGGGTGCAGCGACTGTGGCGCTTTGGTAGGGATTCCTATAGGTCAGTCTGACCTACGTTGTAGTGACTGACCGATAGGGAACGTCTCGGTTACATATGGTAACCCTCGTTCCCTGAGGGAGGGAACGGAGACGTAGGTCCCGTCGCCACATCTGCTGCTGCCCGCCGGGGGGCCAGGCTTTCCAAGTTTGGCTCCTCAGCAAAAAACTGAAGTGCAATCACACAGCCGCTCGTTATATACCCGCGCTGACGAGGACGCGCAGCTGTTGCAAATGATTGCACGCCAATGTGCATTGGCTTGTTTTAGATTCACTCGAAGTAAATTGGCTCTCTAGCGAGATTCCTATAGGTCAGTCTGACCTACGTCTCCGTTCCCTCCCTCAGGGAACCGAGGGTTACCATATGTAACCAAGACGTTTCCAGACCTAACATCTTGATGTAGGCTCTGACATGCCAGGCTATCTGAAATTAGCAATAACAACTAAATGATTGATAACACGTATAATGATCAATAAGCCATTGATGTCTGGATAAAACTTAACTGTCTAACAGGTAGGATATATACAGAAATTGTATATACAGAAATTGTATATTGACCTATAGGTCAGTCTGACCTACGTTGTAGTGACTGACCGATAGGGAACGTCTCGGTTACATATGGTTAACCTCGTTCCCTGAGGGAGGGAACGGAGACGTAGGTCCCGTCGCCACATCTGCTGCTGCCCGCCGGGGGCCAGGCTTTCTAAGTTTGGCTCCTCAGCAAAAACTGAAGTGCAATCACACAGCCGCTCGCTCATATACCCGCGCTGACGAGGACGCGCAGCTGTTGCAAATGATTGCACGCCAATGTGCATTGGCTTGTTTTAGATTCACTCGAAGTAAATTGGCTCTCTAGCGAGATTCCTATAGGTCAGTCTGACCTACGTCTCCGTTCCCTCCCTCAGGGAACGAGGGTTACCATATGTAACCGAGACGTTTCCAGACCTAACATCTTGATGTAGGTCTGGCATGCCAGGCTATCTGAAATTAGCAATAACAACTAAATGATTGATAACACGTATAATGATCAATAAGCCATTGATGTCTGGATAAAACTTAACTGTCTAACAGGTAGGATATATACAGAAATTGTATAAAGTTATCAAACAGTCTGCACTGCATAAATTATAAATTATATATAGACTACTCCTTATTAACGCTACACAAGTTCTTTAGTCAAGAGCAGTGAGTAATTTCTCTGTTCCCTTTGTTCTTTCATTAACTTTACTGACAGAACGCTTTATTGGTAGCTGGCCCTTTAAGAGCCGCTGCTGTGGACAGAGACGCGGATCTCACACACGCTTCATTCTCTCACGAGTCACAACTCTTTATGTCCATCATAAGACTGCTCTTATGTTATGAAGATATTCGACAAATGACATTTTGGCTGTATTGTGTGTTGTTGATGTTCATTCAAGCGCGAAAGAGAACTTGTCGCACGCGGTCGTGCATGCGCATTATACTGCCACGCGTCTTTCTGTGAGTCACATTCAGGACATTCACAGGCAGCGCGAAAAATTTGTTCGTTTCAAATCGGTAAAATTAAATCTGTAAAATAGACGTAACGAGTGGCACATAACGTGAAGTAACATGCCATTTTATTTTGATTGAAATTTAACTTGTCCGGTCAGACAACTAATTTTCTCTTCCACTTGACCTACAAAAAATCCACTTGTCCCGGACAAGCGGACAAGCCTTAATGTCGAGCCCTGTTATTCGTATCTGCGGTACTCGCGTGTGATGCATGTCTCTTATTAGCAATCGTGACCTGTTTCAAACCACTGTAATGTTAAAAAATATGAGTGTTTTCACTAATACATAAACATTATTAGATCCATCAGCTTGACAGCAAGTCCCATCATTCAGCTAGTCTCTACATCATAAACATACGCCTTTGTTATTGTTGCAAACTGTGCCCTCTTGTGGCCAAAAAAGCTACATATTGTAGCTTTAAGATTAATGATTTATTAAAATATAAATTTATAACTTTGTAGTTTATTTTTTTCCCTCTGTTATTATTTAATATCATCTTAAATGTTAAAGTAAAAATTCGAATGGCTGAAACGTTTCAAAGTATCAAAGGATTAGTCTCCTGTTTCAAAGAATTCGATGCATAAAACAATTGTGTATAAAACAGCTTGTTTTGTGTACAAAAGAGCTTGTGTACATTGCAAAACTAAAATATTTAGAGAGATGAAAACAAAGAAAAATGTTGTTTAACAGCATATTCATAAACAGTGTGTTCATGACACAATCCTGTCAGTCACTGAACCCAGAAAGTGTACATAGTAAAAGGCATGTCAATGCAGTCAAGAGCATGAAATGTAGTTTAGACAATAATAATAGACAATATTTCAACAACTGCTGAAAGAGAATGAATTCAACCGAAGTCAAAGGGCAAGTGACTCACTAAAAGCTTGCACACACACCAGCACACCAAGCTCAGTCATAGCGTGCAAAACATACCATTTGCTGGGTCACCATCACCCCCGCTTCTCATGCTGGAAACCAGTGTAATTATAGGAAAGATGTGACGGCTGTGATGTGACAGCATTAAACAAGCCTGTTTGGGTTGTGTTGCAGCCGTGACAATCAAAATGTGATTATGTTTACAAAATACAAATAAGTTGGTCAGTGAAAACATTGCAAATCTTTTCTTTGTGCTTTTGTCAGTTAAATACAAGTTAAAGAGAATAAACAAATCACAATTATTGATTTGATATTGATTTTACGAAATGTCTCTTCTGGAAATGGGATTGTGGTATAGAATGAAAGGCTGGTCCGTATTGCGGTAATGAGACTTTTATAATGTGCTACATTTGTAGAGGTGGACGTGCCACTGTATTTCAGATCCATCTAATATTGGTGCTTTAGACCAGTGCTTTCAAAGCTGTTCCGGGACCCCCATCCCTGCACTTAGACATCTCTCTCATTGGACACACCTCTTCAGTAGAGATTGAATGATTTGAATTGGGTGTGTCTGATGAGGGATCGTACCAACTGTGCAGTGGTGGAGGTCCCAGCACAGGTTTTAGAGGAACTGCTGATCTGGTTTTGTTATTATATTGTTGTGTGTGTGCAGTGGCCATCTCCAGGTGGCAGTGTTGCTCAATAATGAATTTAAAGACTTGCTAGGATTTGATCTCTCTAGTTGCCCATATGGCTGTGCCAATCACAGTTAGGTAATTCTTAGCAAGCAACATGTACAACCTATTTGCAAGAACCTAATACGTCTTTATTTACACTGTAAAAAAATTATATCATCAGTAAGTCAGGATAACTTATGTTTTTACATTTACTCAATTTTACATCAAGCAATTTATAAAAGTTATATGAGATCCAACTTCATTTTTAAAAAACTTTACTTGTACTGCCAATTTGATAACTCAGGCTGAAGGAAATATTATTTTGCGTCTGATCCATTCTGGATCACAGAAGAATAGGATGAAGGAGAAGAAAGTCCAATACTCTAACTTCAGCAATAAAAAAGTGAAACACAAATGTGACGTTTTTGCCTAATGTATGATTTAATTAGATCATCGTCAGCAGCAAAGACATTGGTTAATAAAGTGAGATTATTGGGATAGTTCATTTTTGATATGTTTTAGCTTACCTCAAGGGCATCCAAGATGTAGGTGTCTTTGTTTCAACAGTATTTTCAATTTTGATATTTTTCGGTCAAACCATTCTTGTCTGTCAGTCATATAATGGAGGTATATGGGGTCAAAGAGCATGCACAGAGAAGTCCAAATTAAACATGTTGAATGACTCATAAATGTAAGTACACATTGACGGCCTAAGACACCGAAACCTGCAGTTTGTGTGAGAAAACGAACAGTATTTATATCGTTTTCTCATGTCCTCAGAGTACTTGGACGTGACTGTGGTTGTTTGTTTTCTCACACAAACCGCTCGTTTCGATGTCTTAGGCCATCAAAGTGTACTTACATTTACGAGTCATTAAATCATGTTTAATTTGGACTTCTCTGTGCATGTTCTTTGACCCCATATACCTCCATTATATGACTGACAGACAAGAACGGTTTAACCTAAAAATGTCAAAATTGAAAATACTGTTGAAACAAAGACACCTACATCTTGGATGCCCTTGAGGTAAGCTAAAACATATTAAAAATTCATTTCAAAGTGAACTATCCCTTTAAATACATAAAGTATGTGTATTTAACATACTGGTAGCACTTTACAATAAGGTTTCATTTGTTAACATTTAAATGTTTTAACTATGAACCAGCCATGAGAAATACATTTGTTACTGTATTTGTTCATCTTTGTTAACGTTCAGTTAATATAAATACAGCTGTTCACTGTTTGATCATGCTACTTCACAGTGCATTAACTAAAGTTAAACAAATACAACTTAAGTTCCCTATCGTAGTCACTTCGAGTTACGTCAGAAGTGACGGAGATTGGGGGTTTCGCATAGAAAGCCAATCCTCTTCGAGTATTTAACAACGAGCCAATGGCATGCGAATGCCTTGGGGCTGCGGAATTTGCATAGCGCACTCCGCCCCACCCTGTGGGTATAAAAGGAGGAAGTAAACGCAACCGCAGTATGTTTTCGCTTCGGAGCCAAGAGCATTCTTCACTCCACAAGCCATTATCACTGATCAAAGCCTCTTCGAGACGAGCGTCCTCCCCAGTGTTGGTGTGACGGCGGTACCCAGCGGGATTCTGCATTGCCTGCGATCTGTGCAGCGGTCTGCCAGACTTTGCGCTTCTCCCTGGTCGCCTCAGCGCTGCAGAGTGAATTTCCTCCTCTCCTAAAAGAGCTGCACGTGGCACGTCTTTTTAAAGATGAATCGCCCGTGTTCTTCTGGATGTGGTCGATTTCTGTCCTCCTCTGATGGTCACGATCGCTGCTTTGTATGTCTGGGTCTTCGTCATGCAAAAGCAGCCCTCGTGGATGAGTCATGTTCCTTTTGTGGGAATATGACCATCTCAACACTGAGATCGAGACTCAATGATCTTACTGTGAGAGTCCCCGCCACCGTTACCCGATCTGCTTCCTCTACCCGGGGAAGCTCGTTGGTCGCGGCCAGGGTGATCTGTCGGTGACAGTGTGGCATAATACCCCGACGCTGAGCTCCTCGGGCCACACCCACCGCAACAGTGTTGCAGCCAGCGAGCGCTGGGGCGTTGCAGACGTCTGCCTCTTCGCAGGCACCCTCTGCTTCGCTCGGCGCTCCAGAGGATGATGTGATGTCGATCACAGCATCACAAGGTGGGCTCGATTCCTCGGGTGAAGATACGGCGGCGTTGCCTCCCTCGGGAGTGCCGGCGCCGCCTGTGTCTGATCCTGAGATGACGGCCATGCTTTCTCGGGCCGCTGTGAGTATTGGGCTGGAGTGGAACCCTCCGCCCCACCCCCGATCACTCACGGATGGATGAATGGTTTTTGGGCAAAGCTGCCGCCGCAAGGCCACAGCCAACCCCAATACCATTCTTCCCCGAGTTGCATGCGGAGCTGACGAAGACATGGCAGGCTCCTTTGTCCTCCCGTGTCCGACCGTCAGCCCCCGCCTTTCCCCCTCGTGGACGCGGCTGCCCGTGGGTATGCGGGGTTGCCTCCGGTGGAGCGCTCTGTTGCGATGCAACTGTGTCCGCAGAGCGCCTCCTCCCGGGGGCCTCCCAAGCACCCGTCCAAAGCCTGTAGGTCTCGTCGTCTATGGCGGCGCGCACCTATAGTGCAGCGGGACAGGCAGCCTCCGCCCTACATGCGATGAGCACTTTGCAGGTTTTCCAAGCCAAACTGCTCAGAGACATGTCCGAGGGCGGGACTGACCAGGGTTCGTTCGACGAACTTCGAGCCGCCACTGACCTCGCTCTCCGGGCGACCAAAGTGGCCGCTCGCTCCCTGGGTCAGGTGATGGCCACTAGCGTGGTCCCAGGAGCGCCACCTATGGCTTAACCTGGCGGAAGTGCGCGAAGCCGAGCGGACTCGTCTGCTTGATGCCCCGCTTTCCCAGGTTGGCCTTTTCGGCGGTGCGGTTGAGGACTTTGCCCAGCAGTTCTCGACCGCGCAGAAGCAGACCGAGGCGATTAGACACATCCTGCCCCGACGGCCAGCTGCTGCCTCCACCCAGCCGTCGGCGCAGCCGCCTCAGCCTGCTCGCCGCCGAGGACGCCCCCTGCGGCCCCCCTCCCTCCGACACGGAGGCAGCAGCAGCCTTCACCCAGGCCACGTCGTCGAGGTGACTGCAGAGGAGCGTCACAGCCCCCTCAGGATCCGCGCCCCGCTGAAACGCCAGGCCAAGCGGCGTTCCTGAGACGGGCTGCTCAGTGTTGGCGTCGAGTCTTCTCGGGAGGTGGTAGCAGGCCCCCTCCTTCCCCCGGTGGAGGGCCGGGGGAGAATCTTTTGTTTTCCCGCTGCTCACCCACGGGTGGGCAGCACCCTAAAATGGTTAAAGAAAGACTTGACATCATCACTGAGCACACAGTCGCCAGACCCTCGACAGAACAGACCCCCGTGGAACGCTGGTCCTTCCCTGGTCTCGACTGTCGAGGAGCAGAGCTCGACTCACGCACCCGCCCGGGTTAACCCCTGGGCGCATGCCTGTCGCTCTGCCTCGCTGCCCCTCCGGGGGACGTCTGTGTCTCGCATGACCCCGCTGGTTCAGTTCCTGGGAGCCTGGTTAGAGCTCCCCGACCTGTCCCGCTGGGTCATCAGAACGATCAGATTCGGCTATGCGATTCAGTTCGCACGGTCTCCTCCCCGTTTCAGGGGAGTTCGCTCGACTTTGGTCGGTGGCAATGCCCCGGTCATGAGAGCGGAGATTGCGACCCTGCTGGCGAAGGGTGCAATCGAGACGAGGTGAGATCCCTCCAGCCGAGGTGAGGTCCGGCTCTCAGCCCTTACTTCATCGTCCCCAAAAAGACCGGTGGGTTACGACCGATCCTGGATCTACGCGTCTCTGAACCGCACCCTTCATCGGATGCCGTTCAAGATGCTCACGGCCAAACGCATTTTCGAATGCGTGCAGCCACAGGATTGGTTTGCAGCGATCGACCTGAAGGACGCGTACTTTCATGTCTCCATATTGCCTCGACACAGACCGTTTTCTTCGGTTCTCTTTCGAAGGCCAGGCATATCAATACGCAGTTCTCCCATTCGGGTTAGCTCTGTCCCCTCGCGTCTTCACGAAGATCGTCGAGGCAGCCCTTGTTCCCCTTCGCGAACACGGGGTTCGCATCCTGAATTACCTCGACGACTGGCTACTTCTAGCACACTCTCGAGAGCGGCTCTGCGAACACAGAGACCTGGTGCTCCGGCACCTAGCCCGCTTGGGCCTTCGGGTCAACCGGGAGAAGAGCAAACTTTGCCCCGTGCAGAGGATCTCTTTTCTCGGCGTGGAGATAGACTCGGTCGCCATGTCCGCGCAGCTTACGAGCGAGCGCGCACACTCACTGCTGACTTGTCTTCGACAGTTCGAGGGCAAGAGCGCGGTCCCACTGAAACTTTTTCAGAGGCTCCTGGGGCATATGGCATCCGCAGCCGCGACTACGCCGCTCGGACTGCTTCATATGAGACCGCTTCAGCTGTGGCTTCGCGATCGAGTCCCGAGGTGGGCATGGCATCGCGGCTCGCTCCGAGTTCCAGTGACTCCAGCGTGCCGCCGAACCTTCTTCCCGTGGTCGAACCTCAGCTTTCTACGGACTGGTGTTCCGCTTCAGCGAGTTTCCAGGCATCTTGTCGTCTCCACAGATGCGTCTACCACGGGTTGGGGTGCCATGTGCAATGGGCATGCAGCCGCGGGCTCCTGGACAGGACCCCAGCGCCTCATGCACATCAATTGCCTCGAGCTGCTGGCAGTACGCCTGGCCCTGCACCGCTTTCGAGCACTGCTCAGGGGTCAACACGTACCTGCTATGGAGTCAGAAGCACCTGAGGTCCCTTCGTGCTGTGTACATTCCAGGAGATCGGAACCTGGCAGCCGACGAGCTGTCACGAGTCCGCCCTATCTCCGGCGAATGGAGACTCCATCCCAGATGGTCCAGCCTCATCTGGGACCAGTTCGGGGAGGCACAGATAGACCTGTTCGCCTCCCGGGACTCATCCCACTGCGCCCAGTTTTATTCCCTGTCCGGGGTACGCTCGGCACAGATGCACTGGCGCACAGCTGGCCGCGGGGCCCACGCAAATATGCGTTTCCCCCAGGGGGCCTCCTTGCACGGGTGTTGTGCAAGATCAAGGAGGACGAGGAGCAGGTCTTGCTGGTAGCCCCTTATTGGCCCACCAAGACGTGGTTCTCCGAACTCATGCTCCTCGCGACAGCACCTCCTTGGCCTATTCCTCTGAGACAAGACCTACTCACTCAGAGACGGGGCACTCTATGGCACCCTCGTCCCGACCTCTGGAGGCTGCACGTGTGGCTCCTGGACGGGACGAGGCAGGTTTGAGTTCGCTGACCACCTGCGGTGGCGGCAACCATCACTTCCGTTCAGGGCGTCATCTACCAGACGCCTCTATGCGTTGAAGTGGAACCTCTTCGTCAGCTGGTGCTCTTCTCGCGGAGAAGACCCCCGGATATGCCCGATCAGTGTCGTGCTGTCTTTCCTGCAGGAAGGGTTGGAGCGTAGGCTGTCGCCCTCCACCCTCAAAGTCTACGTCGCGGCCATTGCCGCTTCTCACGTTGCAGTAGACGGTAAGTCCATCGGCAAGCACGACCTGGTCATCAGGTTCCTGACGGGAGCGAGGCGACTAAATCCGCCTCGTCCTCCCCTCGTGCCCTCTTGGGACCTCGCAGTTGTTTTAAATGCTCTGCAGAGGCCTCCCTTTGAGCCTGTACAATCAGTTGAGTTAAAGTTTCTGTCTATGAAGACGGCACTCCTGGTTGCATTGGCCTCCATCAAGAGGGTAGGGGACCTGCAGGCATTTTCCGTTGACGAAGCGTGCCTGGAGTTCGGGCCGGCTTACTCTCACGTGATCTTGAGACCCCGGCCGGGATATGTGCCCAAGGTTCCCACCACTCCCTTCCGGGATCAGGTGGTGACCCTGGAAGCGCTGCCCCTGGAGGAGGCAGACCCAGCCTTGACACATGCTCTGTCCAGTACGTGCACTCCGCACTTACGTCTGACAGAACGCGGTGCTTCAGGACCTCAGAACAGCTCTTTGTCTGTCATGGGGGGAGCCAGAAGGGAAGGGCTCTCTCAAAACAACGGCTGTCTCACTGGTTAGTGGACGCCATTGTTTTGTCTTACCAGCAGCAAGGCCGACCGTGCCCCCTTGGTGTGACGGCCCACTCCACTAGGAGTGTGGCTTCCTCTTGGGCTCTAGCGCATGGCGCCTCGCTAACAGACATCTGCAGAGCTGCAGGCTCGGCGACACCTAACACCTTCGCCAGATTCTATAATCTGCGAATTGAGCCGGTGTCCTCTCACGTACTCGCTTCCGCCAGTACTGGACCCGCTTAGTGTCTTCGCTTGCTCGCCACTCCACTCTCCGACTGGATGAGTGCGATATTCCTCAGTTGAGCCTTCCGTGAAGCCCTGAGTCCTCCAGCACTCATGATGCGGGCACCACTGCGCTGCTATGGTGCCGGCTAGGTGCATCCATGTGCACGGTTCCCTACGGCAACTGTCTCATGTGTATTATCCACTGTAAGCCTCCCTGAGCATGTGTCTTCCCTTGGCAAGCCATCTGCCACCCCTGGAGCTAAGTTCTTGCCACCTGCGGTTGGCGCTCCAGTAATCTCCATGTGGGTCCCTTCGACCACATGTGTTCCGTAAGTCCTCCTTCGGTAGGCATTGGTAGCATGTTCCCACCCGGGATATGCTTTCCAGTGTACCTTGGTATTCCTGTGTAAAGAAGGAACTCCTGGTTATTATTGTTCAGGAGTCCAGTCTTTCGCAGGGCACTGGAAGACAGCTTGAAGTTGGCGTGATGGCACTGACCCCCAATCTCCGTCACTTCTGACGTAACTCGAAGTGACTACGATCAGGGAACGTCTCGGTTACTAGTGTAACCCTCGTTCCCTGAGTAGGGAACGGAGACGTTACGTCTCCTTGCCACTTCTGCTGTACCGCTGGGTCAGACGCCTAGTTCAGTCTTGGCTCCTCAGCGAAGACATACTGCGGTTGCGTTTACTTCCTCCTTTTATACCCACAGGGTGGGGCGGAGTACGCTATGCAAATTCCGCAGCCCCAAGGCATTCGCATGCCATTGGCTCGTTGTTAAATACTCGAAGAGGATTGGCTTTCTATGCGAAACCCCCAATCTCCGTCACTTCTGACGTAACGTCTCCGTTCCCTACTCAGGGGTTACACTAGTAACCGAGACGATTTTAATAATGCATTGATAAATGTTGAAATTAATATTAGTAAACGCTGTAGAACTTGCTGATTTGTTCATGTTATGATTCTCTCAACATGGAGATAAGTGTCCGTCAATACATGGGAAAACAAAGTCACTTGCCTTACTTTGAAAAAGTAATTTGGATATGTTGTAAATTTAAAAGTAACGTATTACTTTACTTGTTACTTAAAAAAATCTGATTATGTAACTTATTATTTACTCCCAACACTGTTCACAACAAATACAACACATGCGTAGTCAGGTGAGCATTTATGAGCTTCTTGGTATACCTCTATAGTCCCAATATATTTCTTTCAACATATCAATTTAAGGGTTCAATAATACAGCAGACCAGCTACTCCCTGAATGTTTCAGATTTATTGATCACTCTTGGTGGGTTTGTTCAGTACTGGATGGGTTGAACACAATTTTCAGTTGCAAGCATTATCAACAGGAAATGTGGAACTTCCCTCCAGCCTCTCAGCATAAACAATGATCTCACTGAAGCTCCATTAGTCTTTCCATCAGGAGGTGTCTCTTAGATAACCTTCCTACGGGTGTCATACTAATGATAGTGTGCACTCTCTTTAGTATCATTTTTTTTCTATCCCATCACTTTGATGATTGCCAATAACTTTTTGCAGTTAATTTTGTGATCCGAGAGCTGGAGCGACAAATTTCGCTTTCGCCGCCCTGCCAACGACGCCGTGGAAAGATTCGTTGATGCTCTGACTTGGAATGTTTGGTCTTTTTTAAAACTGTATTTAAAGAGGCCGCAAAGCAAACAAGCATATCAATCATTACTTGTGCAGACTGACCAAGTAGGATAGAAGTTAACCTCATTTAATCTTTTCAATGTGAAAGTAATAAATTGACAGATGGCAAGAACTTAACAATTATAGTGACATTTTTGCTAACTAAATAAACAGATTAAAAGCCATTTGTATGGTGCGCCTTTTTTGTTCATGGTTAAGTGATAATCTAATTTGCATTCCCGCTGAAAAACAAACATTCTAGCTCAAAAATGTAAATACGCCTTAGTGCCTTTTTACAGTGGATGACATTGGAAACACGGTAAGTCTATCCCTCACAGCCTCACTTTCATACCTGTCATGGCGCTGCTCTGAACAATGTCTATAGTGTTGCGTGCCTTCAAATTCAAATGATCAACCTCTCCTCTATTTTGTTTGGGAACTAATGTGGTCGGAACCGGAGTTTACAGAACTGCATTCCCTGGAATCCTCTCAAACAGAGCACCTCTAAATTCTGATTGGTTGCCACTGGTTGAACATCAAACATCAAATGTGCGCGTGCATCAGTGGAACCAGACGATAGGCTTAAATGTTTCCCGGCTTGACTGTTAAAAGCAGACGATTGGCTTTCCAGCGGGAGGGGCGGGACATGTGCATACAACCGCTATCTTTGGCGTTACAGATTTTCACTATATAGTTGTATTGAGGATTTAGGAAGTGGCTTGTCTCTATATAAATTGTCTCTGCCTGACTTCAACTTCTCCTTGGCGTCCAAGACCAGTAAAAGAAATGGACACAGTAACCCCGTTGATTTCAACGGAGAAGACTGAAGCCCGATTATTGCACTTCCTGTCTGATGTCTGAGCGACTGCGCAGGCTCAAACTAGCGTGACGGCAGTCTGACAGTTAAAAATCTTCTAGTAGCTGTGACAAGACAAATCTGAATCACCTAATTCCTCAAAACATTGTTGAAATATTTTGTCCCGTTGCTTTTATGGACTCTCTATCTATGCCTTCATGTGCCCCCGATTGCCTCATAGACAGTAAAAGATTGCCTGTGAGCTTCTCCTCCTGTCTATACATTAATGTCTCTATTGTGCGGCAGAAAGTCCCATGGTTTGGACGCAATCTTTAGCCTATTTTTACAAAAACGACTTCTACAGGGCCTCTGCCCTTTAGAGCTAAAGTATTGTAGCTAGTTTTTTCAGTTAGGCCATAACATTTTCGCAGAGCCCCTTGAATAATAAAATAATTCAAGACATAAGTTTGAATGTCGTTGGCCACTTACTGTGGCCTCCATTTCCTTGTGTTCAGAAGAGAATGTAAAATCTGTCTTGTAAAAAAAGAAAAAAGAAAGATAATAGAATCATTCCTCAGGGTCATGCTGATATGCTTGTTCAAATTGCTTAATTAAAATTAGCTTAAGCAACATAATTGCTTTACATTTTGTCTGAAAACTTAATTTGATTGTCCATCACATCTTTTGTGAAACATATTACATTGTTTTTAATCTTTTTTTGTTGTGAAAAAAAAACATTTGATTGTGTCCAATCTGCTTAAATATATGTACAATTTAAGTTTACTTAATCCGTTTGTGTTACCCTTCGAAACCGAGTGGTAAGCGCTAGTGCAAACATACCCCTATGAAATGAGACACCACTCGGTTACGTCATCTTGCATCGTTCTTAACTGGCGTCTGTGTCACCCGGTTTGATCACAAACTTCTTTAAACTTTCAAGATGCTGTCAAAATGTCTGGGATTGGGCTTTTGCTTTTCGTCTTCACTATTCATTGTGTTTACATGCACAAGGTGTTGTTTCAATCGGACTGAATTCATTCATTATATCGGTGAATCTGAATGTATCGTTGATCTAATATTCCCGTGTTTTCGTTTTGTCTTTCGTCATCTCAGATGCTGAATGCATCATCTGAGAAGCTGATCACATACGTGTCAGTGTAAAATAATGTACACATAATGAATGGCTACTGTAGAAAGCAAAAGCTGAATCCCGGAGATTTGGGTGATTTTGAAATGTGGGACTGATTGTGCATATCAGCAATGTAACGTTAGCATAGCCTAGCGTAGCAAAGTAGCGATTTTTAAAAACTTTAAAAACGTTTCAATAAACAACATAGTTGCAAATATATATGTACATAATTGTGTAGAGCACAAAACAAGACGGTCATATTTTTTTATCAATCATTTACAGCGAAAAAACTTGTGCATTTCTTACCCCTTGGTTTCAAGTAAGCTCGTGAAAATTCTTGATCTTAAGGGGTATATATACCCCTTACCCCTACCCCTAGATCAAAATGAGAATTGGGATAGCCCTTCCTCTCACATGAATGCGCAAAACCAAGGGGAAGGGGTAAGACAAAGAATTGGGATTCAGCCTAAGTTAGCCACTCTGGTGGCATGTGGGGTTGACTTCATGTCCCCCTCAGAAAGTGACTGGACTGGACTCCTTTGGACCCCCTGGGCATATTCCCTTAAAGTAACCCCTTCCATCAAAGCTGTAAGTTCCAAGCCTCTGAGCCGCATTGCCCTTGGTAGGTCTTCATTGTATTAGAGGCCTCTTTGAGGCTTATTGCTTGGGCAGTGGCCATGGGGAATATGTATTTATTACATCTACAAAATGTAGTATGTGACCCAAAGGTGGAGTGTTTTTTGGCATTTCATTAAAACTGCAGGTTACACTGTGTATTCATGCTTTCAGGAGGCGTGGCTTTGGACGGTGATTTGCAGGGAGGGTGGGAACATACGCTTTTACTGCTATCATGCTAAAGTTAGCATTTTCCGAGATAACGTTTATCAATTTAACAATGTTACTTAAGGGTTTATTTAGGTGAAATGTCATATACCCTAAGAAGCTCAAACAGGCATCACACGCAAGAACAAACCTCATTGGTTCCGAAACAGCCTGGATTAATATGGATTACTTTTATGCCTTTCAATATTTAATAAATGGACAGAAATGATGAGTGAATATTAAATATCTTCATTTGTTTCTAAAGATGAATGAAGGTGAGGGTGAGTATTATGACAGAATTTTCAATTTTGAGTAAACTATCAATTTGAGTTTCTGTCTCGACTGGTTCGGTACTTTCATATTTGGCTTTCTTTTTTGTTTTTCTTATTCATGTTATGCTGTTTTCTGTTAAACTCACCAGTATCTGTGTTAACAAATAATGTATCCATGGCAGCAAGCAAATTTTTATAACTGCAAAACCTGGGTCCGTCTTGAAACCCTTACCTAAGAGAACTGTTAAAGGGATTATATGCAACACCCTTAAAGGGATACTTCACCTCTGGAAAGATGAATTTGTATTTAAAAATGGGTCATTTATGTAGAAGAAATGTGAAATTATTTTTGAATTTGGAGCTTTCTAGACTGAGAAAAGCCAGAAAATGCATTTTTGGCTTGTATGGATGCAAGACAACAACTCCCAGAATGCACTTCCTTCGCTGCCCTAGGAGGCCACGCCTACCAGTAACAGAGTGCAGTAGTTAAATAACAAGTCTAGGCTACTAGTGAGTCTTTCATTCTCTCTCTTCGCTCGCGGCTCACGGGACCATTCGCGAACCACACACCCCCTAGCGTTCTGGCGGTAAAATGCACCGCGAAGCACCACAACCTCACGCAGAAGCATAAAACGGCCACGACGCCGCAGCAGTGACGACGTAGCTACGCCGTGGAGTTGACGCAGAAGTATAATGAGGCCTTAAGTCTCATACTTAAAGGATAATTCTGGTATTTAGCACTTTGAGTCTATTTTGTAGTTTGTAACCACTTGGTGAGTTGCACAGTTTTGAAAATGAACGTTAAGGGTTGTTTTAAGGACTCGTTTGTGCATGCCCGTAGACAGCCACTCTGAAGCAGTCAAAGGCAATTCTAGAAAAGTCAAAAAGTTCGAGACAGGACCCATCTTCAAAATTTCTGTGTCCACCACTCTAGTTCATCCAAAACAAGCTAGAAAACGGACTCAAAGTGCTAAATACCGGAATTATCCTTTAAGGGAAAAACTTAAGGGGCCATATTTTAACGATCCGAAACGCAAGTGTCAAAGCGCAAAGCACAAGTAACTTTGTGGGCGGATCCCGGCACTGTTGCTATTTTCCCGGTGGGATAAATGACTCTTGCGCCGGGCGCAAGTTTAGAAGGGGTTGGTCTGAAGTAGCCTCATTATTCATAGGTGTGATTTGGGGGTAACGTGAAATAAACAAATCAGAGCGTCATCCAACATACCCTTTAAAAGCAGGTGCGCACGTTGCATGACGGATTGTTATTATAACGGCGGGTTTACCGTGCGCGACCCAGGAGCATTCACAGCCAATGAGACTGACGTTCCTGTCAGGGCATTGAAAGATAGAGAAGTGACGTTGTATGGGGATGGGAGAAACCCACCAAATCTGCGTTGCTTAAACATTCTATATACATATGTTTCTTGCCACTATTGGGCAAACAGGTCTGATCTTTCAGCACTACAATTAGCCTTAAAAAATGGGTTCATCTTTTTTCATCTTCATGTAAACCACAATGATTTCCCTCATGTGTTCATATTTTTCCTTGTTATAATGTATGATTTGCAAAAATAAAAACTACTGCATCTGTGTTGATGAGAGAATCGAAGTGTTTGCACATTGTGCACCCTCTACATTATGGCCAAGCATGCGCGCTTAAAATAGCATTATGAACAACGCGCAACGTGCCACTGACTTTAGACCAGGTTTTTTCTTGTCAGTGGTGCAATTGTTTTCTGGAACTGTAAAATAGCACCAGGGATTGTTTGCACTGAAACACGCCTCCTTTTTGCACCGATCCGCCCAGGGAGCGCAAGTGCATTTCCTAGTTTACTGATGTGCGTCTTTGGAGGAAAAAAGCCTGCTATGCGCGGGTGCAAAATAGGAATGATACATGCATTTGTGTAAAAGTCATTTGCGCCAGGTGCAAGATATAGCCCATGGTGTTTTATGCAACCGGTAACAGGTTTGGATACGCCTGGCATAAAAGCTTGGGGGTTTTCCTAGTATCTGGTACTATGGCTTAGGGAGTAGCACCACCATATGAGCGGCATGGGGTGTGCCCATAGGTTCGACGCACGTTTGACTCCACCTGGGTAATCCATAGAGTCAATTTATACTGTGCCCCACTATGTGTCAGGATCTTCACAGCCTAGTGAGGCAGCATGCCGTATTGAGTATTGATTCCCCGTAGTGTCTCGTTCCCCTTCTCTGGGAACCAGGGTTACAGTCGTAACCTGAGACGTTTCTGATTCAGTAGTGTCAGTGCAGTTAAATCAGTAACATTGTTGAATATTAAGTGTCCCTAACTAAGCAAGCCAAAAGGCGATAGTGACAAGAATCTAAATTCCATTAGTGACGGAAATGGAGAAAAAAACCTTGGACTGGGTCAGAGGGCCAGTCCTCTGGCGTAATGAAGGATCAGTGGCCTTAAGCACGATGAACGTCCTTCTTGTTTACTGTGTTTAGGTCCCAGCTGGTCCTGGTGGCACGTTTTGTTGTTAAACGAGGGCTGCACAGCTGCAAGTACACACTGCACATTATCTCTGTGGTAAATACTTCATCCATGTGCCTAGGAACAGCCCTGAAAACGAACAATTGTTGTATTTGCATCTACTGTTAATGGTTTGCTTTTTCTTCAGTCCTAAAGAAGATTAGATAGCAGGCTATAAAAACAGCTGAAACATTTACATAATATAATATAATAATACATTGCTGGCCATAGGGATCTGTGCCGAGGGCTCATCTAGTCACTGAGGATCTGTCCTGAGGGCTATTGGGATTAAATACTGTTATCAAGACTCCGCACCTCTTACATAATCTGTTCTCCAAATCATCAATCCAGTATACTGCTCTATTTATTCCTTAATTTCATCAAAACGAGGGCTGCGCAGCTGTAAGTACACGCCGCACATTATCACTGTGGTAAATACTTCATCCATATGACTCAGAACAGCCCCGAAAACTAACAATTGTTGTATTTGCATGTACAGTTTCTTCAGTTCGAAAGAAGATTGAATTGATCCTGAAAACAGAATCTAAAAACAGCTGAAACTTTTACATTACTATAAACTATAGTCTATAAATAGACCCAAACTAGATCCGAACCCGTAGAGAAGACTTGTCAAGTTTTATTTTATTCAGATTTTTTTGTTGTAGCTTGAAGCAAATAGAATATAAATTTGATAGAATATTTATCTATTTAGATTTAATTTATTTTATTTCAAGTTTAGTTTTAGTAATTTTAGTACTTCAGCTTAAACATGTTAATTTCAGTTAGTTACTATGCAGCATTTGTAATTTTCTTTATTTTAAAGTTTAGCATATATATATATATATATATATATATATATACATTCACCGGCCACTTTATTAGGTACCCCATGCTAGTACCCCCTTTTGCCTTCAGAACTGCCTCAATTCTTTGTGGCATAGATTCAACAAGGTGCTGGAAGCATTCCTCAGGGAGTTTGGTCCATATTGACATGATGGCATCACACAGTTGCCGCAGATTTGTCGGCTGCACATCCATGATGCGAATCTCCCGTTCCACCACATCCCAAAGATGCTCTATTGGATTGAGATCTGGTGACTGTGGAGGCCATTTGAGTACAGCGAACTCATTGTCATGTTCAAGAAACCAGTCTGAGATGATTCCAGCTTTATGACTTGGCGCATTATCCTGCTGAAAGTAGCCATCAGAAGTTGGGTACATTGTGGTCATAAAGGGATGGACATGGTCAGCAACAATACTCAGGTAGGCTGTGGCGTTGCAACGATGCTCAATTGGTACCAAGGGGCCCAAAGAGTGCCGAGAAATATTCCCCACACCATGACAACACCACCACCAGCCTGAACCGTTGATACAAGGCAGGATGGATCCATGCTTTCATGTTGTAGACGCCAAATTCTGACCCTACCATCCGAATGTCGCAGCAGAAATCGAGACTCATCAGACCAGGCAACGTTTTTCCAATCTTCTATTGTCCAATTTCGATGAGCTTGTGCAAATTGTAGCCTCAGTTTCCTGTTCTTAGCTGAAAGGGGTGGCACCCGGTGTGGTCTTCTGCTGCTTTAGCCCATCTGCCTCAAAGTTCGACGTACTGTGCGTTCAGAGATGCTCTTCTGCCCACCTTGGTTGTAACGGGTGGTTATTTGAGTCACTGTTGCCCTTCTATCAGCTCGAACCAGTCTGGCCATTCTCCTCTGACCTCTGGCATCAACAAGGCATTTCCGCCCACAGAACTGCCGCTCACTGGATGTTTTCTTTTTCGGACCATTCTCTGTAAACCCTAGAGATGGTTGTGTGTGAAAATCCCAGTAGATTAGCAGTTTCTGAAAATACCCTTCTGGCACCAACAATCATGCCACGTTCAAAGTCACTCAAATCACCTTTCTTCCCCATACTGATGCTCGGTTTGAACTGCAGGAGATTGTCTTGTTTGTGTCTACATGCCTAAATGCACTGAGTTGCCGCCATGTGATTGGCTGCTTAGAAATTCAGTGTTAACAAGCAGTTGGACAGGTGTACCTAATAAAGTGGCCGGTGAGTGTATATATATATATATATATATATACTGTACATTTGTGTGCGTTTCAGATTTATTTCAAATACCGAAAACTATTTTTTACAGTTTTAGTTATAAATAACAGCACTGTAAGCATATGGCCATTTTTACATGAAGTCTATCAATGCTGTACTGGGCCTCAACAAACTAATTTTAGATAAGTTTGAACACTAAAATATCTGTTCTGAGATCAGCGCTCCTTGCATAATGTCATCAGCTCCTGAATCTGTTGCTCAGTGCTTCCAGCAGAGGGAACTGTCTTCTCTTACTAACACTTCTGATCTAAAGCCACACTAAGATGAATACAATTGGGCCTCTGTCAGTCTTTATCTTGTTCATTCAGAGATGTTTGAACCTCCAAACATATCCACACAAACTTTCTCAAATAAATATCGATAAAGTAGTTAGTTTGTCGTTTAAAGCATGCACGCCGTTTGTTATTCACAACATACAATAGGTGAAGTGCAGTGAAAAAGTCCAGAACAAATCTTGACTGATATCACTGTGACGTTCGCAACGAGAGTACGCGGAGAGAGCTGTTTGTTTGACCTTCTGTCATACAGATCTATTTAAAACAGATGATATTGGTGGAGATGTGTTCAGCGAATGCTCTAATCTGCTGTTTCACCCACGTTTCTAGGCAGGAGAATGGAAACACCCTTCAATATCAGGAAGAAAAATAATGAACTCATGCTTTCTAATGTCTCTATAAATAGATGCCACAGGCTATATAAAAAGAAAATGCTGTTGGATTGAGGAGGAGGGGACAGGATTGTGGAGGCCGGGGTCCTGAATTCCCATAGGGTTAATAAGAATCAAAACTTAAAATTGGGGGTTCCTTTTGTTTTATTGAATTAGAAAAGAAAAAAATTCTACACAAACTTTTCTACACTTCGATCTTAGTTGCATTTAACATTCTGACACCAGATATAATTGTTGATACTTTAACTCGTGGGTGCGGACACTATAGTTCATACACCTGAGGAGAGCAAAATACTGTGACATAGTATACTTTATACTGTGACATTAGTATACCCAAATATTCTAATTTGGGGCCAAAAATGATTCAGACACTTTGACCTGATCATGTTTTCTTGAGTGTTTTTTTCTTTAATTGCTAATGCTCTTTTTACACACAGACTGAACAACATGAAGCTTTGCTTGGTCACTGGTTGAGCTAAACTGCTATCATCTAATTGTGTAGTTAAATTTAACAGCTGACAGATATTCAACATAATTCATGTCTAACAGAATGATGGACAAAACCAGTGAAATATCCACTGATCTGATAACTCTGAGTTCGTCTCATTTTATTGGTAACACTTTACAGTAAGGTTCATTAGTTAACATTAGTTAATGTATTTACTAACATGAACTAACCATGAGCAATACATTTGTTGCTGCATTTGTTCATCTTTGTTAATGTTAGTTCATGAAAATACAGCTGTTCATTGTTTGTTCATGTTAGTTCACGGTGCATTAACTAATGTTAACGAGATTTTAATCAAGTATTAGTATGTTGAAAATAACATTAACAAAGATTAACAAATGCTGTATATGTGCAGTTCATTATTAGTTCATATTACCTAATGTAGTTAACTAATGTTAACTAACGAACCTTATTGTAAAGTGTTACCATTTTATCACTATTTTCTAAGATATAGTGAATAACTGTGATAATATGAGAACGTTGAAGGTGTCTGAATAAATGTTGGTTTGACTGTACACACGCGCAGGCAGTTTTATAGGTCATGCATGAGTGGCTTGTTGTTAATCAGCACAAGTCTGTGAAATCATTCACTACAGTGAAACCAGTTTGATGATTCCTCTCCTGTGTCCATCCACTAGAACAGAGTTTCAGTTTTAGATAACAAACGGCTAAATGAGTGGACTTGTATCTAGGACGGTTTATATCAGGAGTTACTTTAAACGCTTCAACGCTGGTTTTATGTTTGTTTGATTGTCTTTCATCTCATATTGTCATCGGGGAGGGTTGTAAGTGTGCTGGGGTTGGAGTTAATCTGAAGATTACGGGACGTTTCCTCAGGGATGAGTGGGTTTGTTTGAAGGTCATATCCTGTTGTAAGTCACCCATCCGCCTCTTCTGGAGCTCAGCAACACGCACAACGCATCGCATGATGAGGCCGTGCAGGTGGTGGGCTTTAATCTGTTTGGCTGCCTTCTTCTGCTGTTTACACTTGTCTATGTCAAGTTTCAAGAGGATGTACATTACAGTATATCTGAGTGAAAAAAAGGATCTAGCGGGGGGAGGTTTAGGAGGTCATTTTAGGTCCGATGTTTCACTGGATTTAAATCTGGTCGATATGAGTAACATCAACACAAACCTGAAATGAGTCAAGCTTTCGAGACCTTCCACTTTTAAAACACTCTGTTTGATGTGTACATAACCATCTTGAGATAATCTGATACATGATCTGATCTGTTTAAATGCTGTCTGTTTGTGATGTTTATGATTTACAGTGAACTCATATAGGATACACAACTGACTCAGTTGATTATAGGTAGAGGTTGAGTTCATTTATTGCAGTAAATGTCTGGGCAGGTTAGAGGAAATGATGGACTAGTTATATAATCGTTTTTTTCCAGTGCTATAAGATCAAGAGCTATTTCTGATATAAATAATAATGTAATGCAATAGTAATAGAAATCCACACTCACAGTTAATTGGACTATTAACAATTATTACTGAATGTACTGTACTTGTGCAACATCTATTAATCTTAGTTCTACATTTACTAATACATTATTACACAAAACAAAAGTAAAACATTACTGCTCTGTGAACTAACATGAACAAAAAATTGCAATTGTAATTTCATTAACTATCTTTAATAAAGGTTAAGAATGCTTTAAAATATATTTCTCATACACTGTAAAAAATATTGTAGGTTTAACTTAAAAAAAAATAAGTAACCTGGGTTGCTTTAAAATTTTAAGTTGATTGAACTTGAATAAGTGAGTTAATATAATGAAGGAGTAATAATTTAATCACCAGAAACTCAAAATTATATGTTATCTGAACTAAATAAATTATTTAAAGGTTGTGTAGGTCAGAATTGAAAAAAAAAATCTTTTTTCCAAATTTCTTTAAACTTTCTGTATATATCAATGCATAATTAAAATCTAAGTACTCTGAAAAAGAAAGTATAAAAATTAGAGTGTCTGTAGACCTCTCACGACTGTTTTAAAGACAGCTCATTATTTCCATTCACTTCACCCCTCCCTTCTTGGCTCCTTCCAAAGCCACGCCCCCAAAACACATGAACGCGCAACTCCGACAGCTGAGCTGAAGAGCGCATTATTTACCTCAGA
This sequence comes from Hybognathus amarus, assembly GCA_030378365.1. Classification (NCBI taxonomy): domain Eukaryota; kingdom Metazoa; phylum Chordata; class Actinopteri; order Cypriniformes; family Leuciscidae; genus Hybognathus; species Hybognathus amarus. The sequence goes on along the minus strand of JAQIUQ010000309.1, from coordinate 30,335 downwards.
CGAGCGGAGAGGCGAGGAAGAAGTGCATGTAGTGACATCATGTCAGAAACACATGTAAATAAAAAAATCATAACTATCATTATGAAGATAAACAAATAAGTTGTATTTTATTACTCTCTATCAAGCTAGCATATTGATATTGGTAAAGCTAACAATATTGATTCGCTAACAAGCTAGTTGGTTATCTATAAGGCAAAGCTAAAAACTGGTTGCATGATACACATTTTTCCATTGCCATCATTTACACTGTGATGAAGAGGAATTTCATGTAAAATTCATTACATATGGTGTTCTGCATGTAAGAGTTTGCTTGATGAAAGCATTGTTGATTCTGATGAGGACTACACACCCGAGACAAGTAAGTTACCCATAGACAGTATAAGACAGCAAGTACCGCATCGTCAGCTCGAGGACAGATCCGTGGTCGAGGGCGAAGCAGAGGATTTTGCTATTAGGGTCACGAGGAAGTAGAGGCCGAGGATGGGGTAGTCGAAGTGCAGGGCAAGGAGCACTTTTAGACAAGAGGACCTGCTGCATCGAGTTTTGCATCTTCAAGCTCAAACAAGCACGCGAACAGGTACGATCTGGATACGCGCAAGTGGGCAGGTCCTGTGTGGCAAAAGGGTGGTTGCCATGGTTGCGAGAAGTGACAGTCGCCTAAGCCAATCCATTGTTTCGTCCGGTTCGAAATAATGAGCTGCGTTTAGTGCAGATTAAACGGTCTAAGTCACTCGATTTTTATACTCTTTTTTTTCAGAGTACTTAGATTTTAATTATGCATTGATATATATAGAAAGTTTAAACAAATATGGTAAAAAGTTTTTATAAAATTCTGACCTTCACTACCTTTAAGTTGATTTGACAAAAGAAAAAATGTTGTGATTACTATACTGTAAAAACATATTGTTGGTTTAACTTAACCTGGGTTGCCTTAAAATTTTAAGTTGATTGAACTGGAAAAAGTGAGTTAATACAATGAAGGAGATTAATTTAATCATCAGAAACTCAAAATAATAAGTTATCTCAAATAAATTATATTATATATATATATTATATATATCTCTAAATAAATTATTATAAAGTTGATTTGACAAAAGAAAATATGTTGTGATAACAGATCTTGAAATTATTTTTTACAGTGTAGTTCATGTGAACTAATGCAGTATTAACAAATGAGACCATATTGTAAAGTGTTCAGCGATTTTTTATGCCCGTATGTAAACATTCATGTCACAGATAGACAAACTTAACCTTTGTTCATATGAAGAGAAAATGTCATTAATCATAAAATAAAAGAAACATTGACAAATTTAAGCCTGACAGTTTAAACAGTGCAGGCGTATAGTGGAAGGGTTTGGCCGTGATTGTTCATGTATGAGGCTGTCGCAGCAAAGACACATATGCAGGCGCTGATGGACCAGATACACACCGTGGACGGGACAGACCTGTTAATATGACAACGACATCATCTTCAGGTTCCTTAAACTGCTTTTGACTAAATCGACCAAAAGACGTGAAAAACTGAAATCTCTTGAAATCCTTTTAATGTGGAGGTAGTAGTGAATGGCAAGAAACAGGATTGACTTGTTTTGTCTTGTATGTATATTTACAGGATATATACCTAATTTAAAGGTCGAAGGTACCTGAAGACGAATGTCGTTGTCATATTAACAGGTCTGTCCCATCCACGGTGTGCTCCTGGGTGCTCCAGCATCTGTATCTGTGTCTTTGCAGCCTCATACACGAACAGCCATGGCCTTCCACTATACGCCTGCACTGTTTGACTGTCAGACTAATTTGCCAATGTTTTCTTCTTATGCGGCACCTGAGTTTTGGAGTGAACAACTAAGCCATCTTTGGTGGTCTAGACTAGATTTCTACTTTGAGATTACAGCAAATAACTTAAAGCTAATCCAAAGTAGTCACTTACCAAATGACACCAATGCAGTGAAAGATTAGCAGCCTCTCTAAAATCATTGGCAGATCCTAGCACACTGTAAAAATGAATATACTTTACCTAATCAATAAAATTGTGGCAACAGATTACAAGCAATATTATTAATTAAATTGAACAAATTAGAATTGAGTAATATTTACTCAAATTATTCCTTAAAAGTTAACAATTTAAAATGTGTAAAGTTTACACCAAAAACATTAAACAAAAATATCTGAATAACAGACAGACGTCAAAGATTAATTATTTTGTATTATCTTTATTTTATATTGCCAACATTGAAGACATCTGATGTTAACAAGCAGAATCACTGAAGGAGAAAACCGTAATTTTAAAACAAACCTAAAACAAACATGGATCAGCATAATGGTGACTTAAACATACTTTCTTGGTAAGTTTTACTCATTTTAAATGGTTAACTTTTAAGGAATTAATTTACTTAATTATTAATATTGCTTGTAATCTGTTGCCACAATTTTTTTATGATTAGATAAAGCGCATTCATTTTTACAGTGCATAGTTACGCAACATTCACAGTGGGCTTGGATTTTGAAAATGTTCTGGCAAGTTGCTGGAGTGAATACAAGCTGGAACCAAAATGCCAGAATATTGATCATGACATTAGACCCTTGTTACATTGCCAAGACAGTGTGTATGTGTGTCATAGTCAGAAATGCTCCATTCCTTTTTCATTTTCTGTAATCCTGTTGTAAACAGTCACATCTCAGAGCAGCTTGATTGTATCTACGTACAAAACAACTATTTCATGTAGTAAAATACAAACTGCCCTTTATATTCCACATCACTATAAAGTCACAACACATTATTAATAAGATGTATTGCCTGCAGGACTATATGTATGAGCCTTAAACATCAGCTGGAGGATTGACCTTTGTCTGCGTCTCGCTGAATCTTCTGCTCATGCTTTATATTTCACTTTACTGGAAACTCTGTGATGAGGCTCATATTGAGACATTTTAGAATTAAATGTATTAATGGCAACACCCTCATAAACATTGACTGTCTTCATGCACATGTTCTTGATTGTTGAAGATTTGAGGTGTGATGATATTCAGCCGTCAGTAACTGATGATAGCACTGCGGTAAAAACATCCAGAGGCGCGTGTGCGAGATGTGCTCCGGTCGGGCTTTGTTGAGTGTGCTCTTCCTTCAGTCACAACTGTGTTTATGAAACAACCCAAACAACTTCACTTTCAGAAATGCTGAAAGAAAACAGTCCATTATGAGCCGTACACACAGCGTGCCGGACATCTGGACGAGAGAGCCATCTTCAACATTCGCCCTTTTCATCTCAGTAACTTCAGCGCGTCGAGCACAGGGCTGGTGTTTTACGCTAGCTTTCACGCTAATCATAATATTTACATTATGCTCGTACAATTATAGTTTTTGTCATTTTTTTGTGGCTTTGATGACCTTTTATGGCGATGTAAAACATACACCTGCAAATTGGCTCTATTGCGTTCAACACCCACATCCACAATTCAGAAAATATTTACTTCATCAAAGGTGCTTTTCTGCAAGAAAACAAAACGGAGTGAGCGATGTGAAGTTGGTTCGCAGTACTTACAGGGCTAGATGATGATATAAGATATATAAATAACTATAAACATGGGCATTGCACTAGACACACACGATCTCCTGCATATTAGACCAGTGTTGATGCATGTGAAACAAATCTTTCCTCAAGACTGTCTTTCGGTTTTGTTATCGTGGCAATGCCAACTCTATTTATTTTAGGGTTCTACATTATATTTATGCAGTGGTTCTAATCAATTGACTCTCTTTTTGAGCATAGACCTGAAAATGGAAACTGTAGTACATCTTGTTTGGTATTTTTAAAGAAGGTTTTCCATGCTAGAGTTTTAAAAAAGTTCTGGAATTCTAGATTTATTGGTATGAAATACGCACATACTATCCTCTAGAAATGTGACCATAAGGGGTAGTGTGTATCCAAGACGACAAAGTCCAAATAAATCTGAGGGGAGAGCAGTCGGTGGATAATGCTCTGATCTCTTCAAGTTGGAACAGGCTGCAGGTTCAGGCTTTGCCCCTCCTAGAAACTCACAGAAAGTAAAAGGACCTAAAAACACACTCTTTTGTGACGTCTGCCGTGTTTTGTGTTGAATCTCCTTCCTAACTATATGTATTTTACTTTTCATTCTCGTAGGCTGTTTTTGAATGGACTCTTTTGACATGATGGTCATTATTCATATTCCTCCATCGAGACCGCAGGATCACGACACCTCTGTGGAGTGAAAGTCAACAGCAGAAAAAGTGAGAGTTATGATTGCAACAATGCTTTGATGGGTGCAGTATGAACAGATCTGGTGTGCAGAGATGGTCAAGAGCTTGTTTTAAGGACGAGGGCTTGTTGGGCTGGACGCTTTACATGTAGGCGTCATGTTTATACAGATTGCACTCATGGAAATTCTGCAATTTCTCAGAAAAGTTCTTTGGAAAGTTGAGGTTCTCTAAGTGCCTTGAACCCACTACTATAAATTGTTTGTTCAATAAGAGATGGCGTAGGTGAATAAAAGTCACCAATTACGTATCTTTGTCGATTATTGTTTAAAGGACATGACAGCATTGAGCAACGCAAGAGTGTATTTGCAACCCTTTTTGTAACATGATTCACATTTTTAAGCCTGTTGCAAGCGGGAAGGGACCCTATATCCAAATGTTGAGATTTTCTGCAACATCATGTTTCTGAGTAATAGTGCCCGTAATAAGAGGAAACCATTTATATGGTAAATAGCCAATGCTGGTAAGATTCCCTTTCCAAATGACTAACAAGTGAAATATTTGGCAGGAAGCTGAACTCACTTTATTTATAATCTTGCGTTAAAGCACGTTGATTTCTACCAAAATTTCAGATTTCATTTGAATTAAAATATTAAATATCTTTTTATTGATTTTATGGTATTACATTTTTATGCAGTAGTAATAATCCAATTGTCCATATAATCCATAGACCCAAAAAGAAATGTCCAACGTAAACTGTATTAAATCTTAAATGTTTCTTAAAGTTCACACTCACATACAATTCAAGGGAGTAAAGTTTAATGCGTATTGGCGTGCTGTCCGGGGGGAGGGCTCTCGAGCTGCAGAATTCGTAGTACGAAAAAGCCCAAACTTTTAGTCAAAAGCCCGAACCCTGAGTACCCCCCTTGTATGTAAGTGGTTAGGACTTAGAAGAGTGGAGAAGGGGTGGTGAGAGGGATGCTGCTAAACTCTCAATGGATTGAGGTGAGACTGCTGAATCTATTGCTGCGTCCGAAATCTCCAATTACTCACTATATAGTGGACTATATAGTGAGCTCGCCATTTTGTAGTGCTGTCCGAATGTATAGTGATGATTATTATACCCTATATAGTCCACTCAATGTATCCCAGAATGCATTTTGAAAAGTAGTGTACAACCGATGGTCACTAACCTAAGCCCTACATACCATCATGCATTGCGCTGATCGTAAAAATAATTTATAATCATGTTTGGAGTAGCGCATTATAACAAAAACGGTCAGAAATCACTTTTAGTTTTTAAATTTCGCAGAAATAAGCTCAATATAATGTAATGTATTTATTTTAAAAAATCTATTTAGCCCAGAGCCGGCTCGGCACCAGCTGACAGATGATGTAATCAACGACGCCGAGAGACGATCGAGTAGTGTCCGAAAGTGACTTCTATTACGCTGGTGAGCTCACTATAAAGTGCTCTGCTCTCTAACCCCAACATAGGGGGTAGGGAGTAGTGCTTTGAGTGGAGATTCGGACGCAGCAACATATACCTCTTATCATTGATTGAAGAGTGCTCTCCACCTGTGTTAATTATCTGAATGTGTTCCTCCTGAACTTTGTTAATAAAACATCATTTTGTAGCACAGACTGATGTTTGGCCGTTTTAAGACGGCACTTGCCAGATTAGCCCACTCCTTAAGTGAAAAAGTTTTTAAAAAGTAAAAAAAAAGTTATAGAATTTTAGATTGATTGTTCTGAAACAATGAAACCTTTAGTTAGATTTGATGGGTGCAGTACCAAACGCTTCCACTAGATGAAATTCGCTTCCCATTAATTTCCAAAGCGTCAGTTTTGACCATGAGGAGCACAAGTGTGACTATTTCAGTTCAGGACCATTTAACCTTTTTTAACCCCTTACCTGTCACCCCCCTTTTTGAGAAGGGGGTTAAAATCCACTATTCACACTTAAATGGTTGTAATTCAAGAATGCTTTGGAATATATACCCAAGTTTGGTTATTGGTTATTAAGATATATTGCTGAAGTGAAAAGACTTCAAAAAATGAAAGTATGTAAAAGTTATGGAAGTTTAAAATCACAGTAAATCAAATATACTGTACTATTTATTTTTTATTTTATATAAAATATATATTTTACAAAATATGTTTTACTCTAAAATAACTATAAAATCAAAGCCATAAATCTAACCAAGTTATGTTCCAAATTTGAAGTTGATATCACAAAATTGAAGTTCCCATGAGATTTTGTTTAGGCGTAGTACTAAAAATTGCCACCGGGTGCCATTGAATTCCATTGAATTTAGTTGTATACATTCTGCCTTAACAAATTAATAAATTTCTGTCCAAATATCACTTCTGTCACAAAATTTGGAACCTTGAGACTCACCTTTCTGACAATATGTGTTTTGTCAAGATTAGAAAAGGTTTTTGATCATAAATTATTAAATATAATAAAATTTAATAATGGATGCCCAAAAGGGGAGGAGCCTGATAAAATAAGTACCGTTTCTATGGTAACGCAATGTTCAATTATAAAACGGTTTTCACAGGATGAATTCTGAGTTTATAAGCTTTCAAATGATACCTAATTTATGATAACTACTAAAATATGTGATATAAAAAAAGGTGATAATAAAATAATATTATATTTTAGAGGATAATATGTATAAATATATAATAATTTTTAGAGGAAAAATGCTAGATTATATGTTTTATTATGAACTTTTAGCAGTAATAACAAAAGTTTCAATGATTAAAAGTGGGTGCATCGACTTTTTGTGACAAAGGTCAGAACTCCTGTTATGATGCAGATTTTCTGAGGTGCACTCTTGTCATAAATTCATCAATTACTCTTACTACCTAATTTGTAACACAAAACAGGGGTAGAATATCTATTTAGAAGTCTTAGACCTTTCCAACAATATATAATTTGTCATAATTAGATTTAATAGAAATATAGTGAAGTAAAGTTAGGCGTCCCGGTACCGGACGGTGACAGTTAAGGGGTTAAGTCATGTCCATTGTTTATGTGTGTGTGTGTGTGAGAGAACAAAGGGGTTAAACATTAACATTGGCCTCATCAGTCTCAATAGTTGTCTCAACTCTTTTATGCTGTTTTTACCTAAAAAAATTGGCACTCTTCTCTTTTAGTCAGTATTGTGCAGATTTTTCATTATCTTATTCAACTTTTTCTGTTCAACTCTGTTACTGAGAAAATTCATTGTGATTTTTGTAAACAAAAAAAAAAGTTTTTTGCACAAAGACTAAAAAATGATTTGATATAGTTCAATGGGATGTAGTTTCCAACGAATAGCTATTTGAGCTTCCCTTCCTGTCACTGACGTTCCATTTGAGTCAGTGAGTGGAGTCTATCCCTGATCCCGATAGATGAGCTCTGGCTGTGTTCACGCAGGTTTGCGCCACTCTATTAAAGCCCACACATTCCTATCCCTCCAAGATCACTCAACCGTATCCTTAACTGTAGCCGTGTCTGTGACGCATCAGCCTTTGTACAGAAGGAAGGAGTCCTGGATTTCCTCGACCCCACCCACCTCGAGGAGACTCTCAGGATGACTACCTGAAGGGGCGAGTTTCATTCAACACCCACTGGGTGAAACTGAAAGGTTCGATTTAAACCGAACCGAGGACTGACTTTGAAGTGTTGCCTGTTTGACGTGACGTGACGTGCCAGTGCTTGTGCTGAAGAAAATGGCTCAGGTCTGGATCTGTGAGGAAGCGTGCCTGAAGCTACCGCTGGAAATGAAACATTCATGACACCTGATCTCAGATACTGATTTAAAACAACAAAATATCTTGTCAGTGTCAAAACCAGTAATATAGCTATGTTCTGCCATGCTTTCACATGTTTCACTTTCGCTCAGTAATAAAAAACAAATACTAAGACTAAGGCATTCCTACTCACCTACATTAATCAGCAAAAACTGTAATTTATCAAAATATGTATAATTCTGTTAAGGGGTCCCACAGGGCTCCATTTTTGGGCCATTTTTATTCACTATTTATATAAACTGTCTGGGGGAAAATATCGAACATAAGTCGATCATAAGTTCGAACATCCACACGTGCAAATGTTTTAATTAACAGCACTTTTATTTAATTGAAATGTACTCGAGTTGTCTTTGCCTCTTTTGTGTTTGTTATGTGATTGTGTGATCTAGTTTGTTCTGCTATCTTAGCCAGGTCTCTCTTGAAAAGAGATTCTCTTCTCAAATGAGACTAACCTAGTTTAATAAAGGTATGAATAACCATTTCCATAATCTACATGCTGTAATGCCTAAAGAAATTCACTTCTAGTTTTATAAACTAACTTGTAGTTTTATTTCAAATGTATTAATGTTTTATTATTCATTTAAAGTAATAATAGATATGTTTTAAATCTGCCGTTTATCAGCCAATATGAAAATAATTGTCAGCCAGAATGTTAGTACTGGCGGATCCCTGAGGATAATGAATGACTAGCAGACAGAGACTGCAATCCTGCTTGAAAACATGCTTTTTTTATTTTAGGTGCACTCAGTTAACCAACACATTATTTTTCCACATTTATAAACATATTTCATGTATTGTTATTCACACACTCATGTATCAGTGTAATTCAATCAGTAGGCATATATTCTATTTTAAAAGTTTATATTTAGGATTTGCTTATGATACCAACACAAGCAAAACATGTCACTTGGCTTGTTTTAAAGATAAAGCTCAAACGGTCAGATCTGCTGTTGTTCAACATATTTCAGTGTAAAGCCAAGTTTCGGTGTGCATGGCAGGAGTGTTGGCAAGATCTTCCTGGTGTATCCTGACTTTCGTCCCACACGTCACGTCGAACAAGACCACAGACCCACATCAAACCGTGACAACATCAACTGAATCCAGCATGTCTGGTCTTGTCAAGCGTGCCATGCTTATGTCAGATGTGTGTCGTCACATCCAAAGAGAGGAACACAAGTATTATGTGTGTATAACACTTCCCATTTGATAAATTACATTAGAGTACTTAATTATTATGACACATTTCACAGTACTTCGTTCAATCGCAGTTTATTGTGTACAGTATGACGACAGAATCAATGTGACAGCCGTCCTGTTTATACACTATCAGACTATTAGAGCTGAATGTCTTCAAAGACTAGAAAGTCTTCAAAGTGGCTTTAATACACCAACACGTTGGCCGTTGCTAATTTACAAATGAAGAAGTGCACTGATTCGTGGGATACAACGACCAAACTTCAGTCTGTGGTACAAATTTGTGGAAATCTGACACATTGTGAGTTGATCCCGCCTCTCCTGAGTAAAACACACTTGCAGACGGGGGAGAGTTTCTGTTGCTAGAGTTGTCTGAGGGAGTCTCACTCACACACTCACACCTCGCTCTCAACTTACACTGACTGACAGCTAAACGCAGCGAGAACACAGAGCCAGCATGTCTGAGAAACAGCCAAGAAAAGATGGGAAAGGTGGCGGAAAGAAAAAGGATAAGGACTCAAGCTCCCCGGAAGGTAAGCTTCTGCTCTGCTGAGGTGTGGGAAAGTGTGTGTCTATGTCAAGGTTTCAGGTGGGAAGCTCCACTATTGAGCAGATTCCAATAGTTTCTTTCCTGTGAGCTCCGCTTTCAGGTTACAGGTCTTGCAATCCACTGGGATGTTAGAGCGCATGTGATTCTGTCAAGCGAGAAAGGGCAGAAGTCTTTGTAACCATTAACACGACCCACCGGTCCGGTGACTTAGAGGAGAGAGTTTCCCGCCTGTCACAGCGGTGGCTTGACTTCTGGAGCTCAGGGACCTGCGCTTCAATACACACCCAGAGAAAGGCATTACAGCATGTGTTTTTACAGTACTTTAACTGTTTAGTTTGAACTTCATTTTTAAGTAAAAAAAAAAGGTTCTACTAGGAAATGTTTTGAAAGTCTGTTTTACAGTCAGGTATTGGATATACCTAAAAAAAATAAGCCAGCAACTGAACTTAAGTTGTTTGAATTAGGGGACATTTATTAGCATAACAATTTGAGATATTTGAATGGAAAAACTAGATAAATGTGAGACGGAATCAGTGTTTGGTGTCTGTATTGACCACAGCACTGGGGCTTCGTCAACTAAACCTGATGATCATGAGCATTGGTTCAGATGATCAAATGTTTATTTCTAAGTTTAAATTAGATTTGTATCTCTGATTTTCAATGTGGTCTGAGCCCCACTGGATGTCACTGAACACACACTCTTGGTTATTGAGTGTTAATGTGTGATAAGTTCAAAGTTAGTGAACACTCCATTCACAGCCTACTTTTTAATGTTATTTTTGAATGTATTTGATGAGGAGTTTGGCGCACGGCAGTCTGAGCGACTCGATTCTGTGAATGATCTCTTACTGAAGAAACTCACTGTCACTGATTCAGGTCGAGCTCATGTTGAAACACGCTCATGCCAGCTTTAGACGAACCTGATCCGGATGGAAATGCGTCCTGTTCGTTGAGTTTCATGCGTGTAAACGTGAGAAATTATGGTGGTTGAGGTATCTGAACTCTTGATTCACCTTTAAAAATGTCTGAATATATCTTTCCATGAGATCAAAGCAACATTTATCTATTATGAAGAAAGATAGCACTTGCATACTTTGAAATGATCAAAAATTGATCTGGTGTTTAAAATGAAGACAAAAGTGTTGTCACTCTTCGGCTGTAGTTAATGTGATTTCTGTGCAGCTGTAGTGCACCTGTGTGAATCTGAGGAGAACTGGCTTCACACATCCACTTAAACACCTATAATAATCCTCCAGTTGAAGGCAATGTCAAGAGTTTGGTTCCCTCTTTAGGCACAATAGTTTGTCTTACCGTAGAGATCTCTGACAGTAGCAGGATCTGGCGGATCTGTCTGTCTGAAGCTCATATTAGATCATGGGAATGTGGACCCTGATCCGACTCAGTTTTGCGGCCTGAAAGACAGTGTAGGAGTTTCCCCAAAGGGAACGCGTCCGTGACACACAGAAACAGCTGGACGGGCAGCGCCTGGACCCAGACACCGTGAGGAAAAACAAATAACGAGATTCACTGTTATCCGGCCATGATCGTATCAGGTTAAAATACACTGCCTGGCCAAAAAATAAAAAGAAGATGAAAAAAGGTTGCTATTTGGATTTAAATAAGCAAATGCTTTGGAGTCTGGATCATTAATGCAGTGATTATTATGTTTCTAGCATGTTAAATGTTTGGCAACAGTTAAAACAGATATGCTTCTCTTATAAATAGAATTGTGGCAACAGGTTACAAGCAATATTATTAATTAAATTGAACAAATTAGAATTGAGTAATAATTAATCAAATTATTCCTTAAAAATTAACCATTTAAAATGAACCAAAAATATCTCACTAACAGACAGACGTCAAAGATTAATTAAGAACTATTTATTTTTTATTGCCAACATTGAAAACACCTGATGTTAACAAGGAGAAAACAACAAACCTAAAACAAACACCGATCACCATAATGGTGACTTAAATGTATGTTGTTTTTTTTTGGTTGTTGTTGTAAGTTTTACTCATTTAAAATGGTTAACTTTTAAGGAATTAATTTGATTAATTATTTCTCAATTCTAATTTGTTCAATTTAATTAATAATATTGCTTGTAATCTGTTGCCACAATTTTTTGACTAGACAAAGCATATTAATTTTTACAGTGAACCCTAACTGATGGAGTGTGTAGTGTGTGAGCATTTTGTGAACAACCATGTAGGAACACACGTCATGGCTATATTTCAGGATGACAATGTCAAGATTTATCAGGCTTAGATTGTGAAGGAATTGTTAGAGGAGCTTGAAGAATCATTTTCACGCATGAATCCAGAGCTTAAATCCACTGGAAGTGTTTGGGATGTGCTGGAGGAGGCTTTACAGAGAGCTGGACTCTTGCATGGACTATACCAGATCTTGACAGAAAATATATGCAACTCTTGATAGAAATAACATCACAACATTTATATTTGGCCTAGCAAGCAATAGCCGTCATTTCACCATCTCGGTTAACTATAGACCCGTTATAGTCCGGCTATGAGTAACACTTGAATTTACTGAAGTTACATGTCATTTTTGCCAAAATAACTTGCGAGATGTTATGATATCCATATCATGTAAGCAAAGCCAACAGTGATTACAATGTCTTTGGCTTGATTTCTTCACTCGTTTCATTTCTTCATTAACCTTCAAATGGTTTTCATTTACTGTTTACACTTCTGGGCTTCGGGGTCTACGACCCCAACAATTGATTGAGTAATTGTACAAGAAAGATACATTTTTAATCATACAAATAATATATCTTTTTTTTTATACTTCTCATCTATTCATTAATGCTGTGTTTTTGGAGATATAAAGTACTTTTGTATCCATATACCACACAATTCCTCAACTAAACCATTAGCTTGCATATGAAAAATTTTTTTTTGATACATTGCATTTATGCTCTAGTACTAGGCCTTTATTTCTGGGTAAAAGAAAATCAGATTTATGCCAGATTATTTTTTTTGACAATATATATATATATATATATATATATGTATATATATATATATATATATATATATATATGTGTGTGTATATATATATATATATATATATATATATATATATATATATATATATATATATATATATATATATATATATATATATATATACATAAAGATAATATATATATATATATATATATATATATATATATATATATTTTTCACATTTCCCATTCATTTCAATGTGGGGCCATTTTGAGCCCCGAATACCAGAAGTGTAAACATTTTTTTTACATACCTTCAGAACAACCCGAATCAAGCCCAGTTTTTTTTTTGTGTGTGTGTATAGATAGATGATGTATGAAAAGTCACAAAATCTCATTCCACCTAGATGAAGGGAACCTTTTTTTCATTAAGTCGATTGGGGTCGTACCCCATGACCCGATTGATGGCTACCTAATTGATGATTTAGTGTATTCTTACGCTATGGTTTAGACGTCTATTAACCCTCTGGGGTTGTTCTTTAACAGTCACACTTGGGGTGTTCGGGTCCAAATGGACCCAAAGGGCAGGATTCATATTTTAAAAAGTGCTTGTTTCCATCTGTTTTGTCTCTCGTAAGCAGAAGCCCTTTGTATTTGTTCGCTCATTGTCAAAACAGATAGATGTCATCTGGTAGACACACTGAGCATTTTTATCACGCAATAGCACATTGGGGATTCTAGTGATTTTTGCAAATATATACCAATTTTTTTTAGGTTGTTGATTTTTAAAATATAAAAACATATTGTGTGTGTGTGTGTGTGTGTGTGTGTGTGTGTGTGTGTGTGTGTGTGTGTGTGTGTGTGTGTGTGTGTGTGTGTGTGTGTGTGTGTGTGTGTGTGTGTGTGTGTGTGTGTGTGTGTGTGTGTGTGTGTGTGTGTGTGTGTGTGTGTGTGTGTGTGTGTGTGTGTGTGTGTGTGTGTGTGTGTGTGTGTGTGTGTGGGCTGTGTCTGTTTTGCACTCTTGATGTTTTATAGATTCTCAAAGACTATTTTTGTCTTGTTTTTTGTTTGTTTGGTTGGTTTAGATGGTAATTTGAAGTGCCAGTTTTAATTTATTATACAATCAAATCTGAACATTGCATTGGAAAGAGAACAAATGGAAAGCATTTTGTTACCCAATGTTTAATTCTAACTTATTCTAACTTAATAAAAATGCAATTCTTTCAGTTTTCATATTTTTGACAATTTCACATTCATTTCCTATGGGGGTCCATTTGAACCCAAAGGGCCTGAGTGACTATTTTTTTACAACCATTTAGACTGTTCACATCCTGTCCCCAATTTTTTTTTGTGTGTTCACATTCCTAATACCATAAAAGTCACCTAGTTTCGGTAATATTGCGAATGAAGCTGTGATTTTTAAAAATTCAAAACAGATTTTTGTAATCTGAATTTATGAGTGTGAAAGTGTATAAAAGTGTGTGTGTGTGTGTGTGTGGCTGAGTCTGTTTTGCACTCTTGATGTTTTATAGATTCACCCCTTCACTGTTGTGTGCTTTTTTATGGATTGTGGCTGATTTGTAGATTGTACGCACCAAAAAACTCTGTTTTTTCACATTTTTGCCAATTTCCCATTCATTTCCTATGGGGGTCCATTTGGACCCGAACACCCCAAGTGTGACTATTTTTTTTACAACCACTTAGACTGTTCACATCCTGTCCCCAATTTTTTTGGGTGTTCATATACCAAATACCAACAAAGTCACCAAATTTCGGACCATTCCGAATGAAGCTGTGATTTTTAACATTTTTTTATTTGAATGCTTCGGGTCCATTTGGGCCGAACAACCCCAGAGGTTAAATTTTCACTGACAACCCAAATATTTCCTTGTTTTAGCCTAGACGTCTGGGCTGTGTTTGGGCCTCATTAGACTTCTTTTAAACACAAAATTGCTTTGCTGGCCATAATGAGTGTTCCTACATGGTTGTTTAAGAAATGAAAAGCTACACACTCCATCAGTTAGTGTTAGAAGAACTGTTGCCAAACATATAACATGCTAGAAACATAATAATCTCTGCAATAAGCACTTTTATTTCAGCCCGGCAGTGTATATTACACTGAGTATAACGCAGTGCAAGCCCAGTCAGTGTCCAAGCAGAGGTCTCTGAGATGAAGCAGCTCTCTTTGTATTGCTGTCATCACTGCGCTATGCAAAATATTCTTGTTATTAAAAGCACCTTGTCTACAGGAAGTGTTGGATGATAAGGCAACAAGATTTTTGAGCTGCATGCTTTATCATTTCGAACAGTTCGGACTGATGGAGTTGATCGTCTCTGAGGATTGAGCAGCTGTGACTGGCAAACAAACACCTTCAGATTAGATTACCCAGCCCACTGAAGAATACATTACAGAATAAATCAGAATCTCTTTATTAGCCATGTATGCAAGCATATGTGAGTTGTGCATTAAATAGCAAATTCAGATCAATATACAATTATTATTTTAACCATTCCTAAACAATTCTCTGCAACATTTAAGAGGGAATTTCACTGAAAATCTCTCGGTTTTTTTTGCTGGGAATATGCCAAAGTCGAAGGGAATTTTGCAGTTGGGACAAACAAGAGTTCAACACAAAAGGATTTTCTGGATAAATGAGCATGTTCATTAAAAGTGTTGTGTTCATCTTTAGTTATCTGTGTGTCTCTTCAGACATGAGTATTTACTGCAGTATCACCACCTGCTGGTGCGGACTCATAACTTCACTCATCTTGAGTATCGGGACGTCCTTCATCAGTCTTTTCCCAACACTCACTCTCACGCTCTTTCATGTAGCTGTGTAAATGCGGTCCTACCATAGATGATGGTTTTGTTTATATAAATTTAACAATAGGGTTTAACAATCTAGATTAGGGAACACTATTCACTATTAACTAGTTGCTTATTAGCATACATATTGTCTGTTTATTTGTACTTGTAAAGCACATATTAATCCCTTATTCTGCATCCCTTAAGCCTTAAACATAACCAGTACAACAACTACCTTACTTATGGTCAGAAAGCAGTAATTAGGAGTTTATTGAGGGAAAACTCCTAGTTAGTAGTGACAATTTGTTCCCTAATCTTTAGTGTTCCCAAATATAGTGACTAACTTGTTTAAAGTAAACATGCAAAACATGATTTAGTTTAGTTGTGAATCATTTTCACCTTTGTCATCTTGTGATGGTTCTACTCTAAACAATATGAGTTTTATGTATCTGTTTAATATGACATCACATGCATACTGATCTGGTTATTGTGTCTTTGTCACACTGTACTCGCAATTAAACAGCATATTAGAGGTTTTTCAGCAGAATTCAAACAAAATGCTAAAGTTACATATGTATAAACCAAACCACTCATTATTTTTACAATTTGTTGATTATAAATATTGCAATTAATTGTTTAAATTTACTGTATAAAACGGTGCCCTGGGCTGACATTTATGAAATATACTTTTTGAGAACACCGTTCAACCATTAGTTTAAATCTGCATTCATTATACTGTGTCAGATATTCCAAAATATTATTATATATATTGGATATGAATTTAAAAAAGTGTTTGGGGCCAACATGCACACCACAGCTTGAGAGCCCAGGGGTCTAACACAGCACAGGGTAAGGTGGAGACTTTAGCAGTGGCCCATTCTTCTTTCCACGGAAACATTTATTTTAAAAAATGATTTTAATTATCTATTTTTTTTGCAGAATGTTGTCTTGTCATAGCTTACTAATAACTCACATGTGAAAAGTTGATTGTTGCAATTATGTGATGTCATCATGGTCCAGCTCAGTCCAGTTCTCTCACAGGTAATGCAATGAATATTGCAGTGGGATTGTGTGTTTAATAACATCATGATGACTGATTGGATGGAGTACATGCGCACTTGGGTTTTGTTTGTTAACCAATTATAAAATTTGAATGCTTGAAAAACCCCAAACTGATCCCAAAACCAGCCCAAATTTTGTCCACGTGCCCAAAATTTTGACCTGCACAATCAAATTCAAAACCATTCAATCTGGCAACACTGCCAAAAGGACAACAATGGGGAACATTTGTTCCTCAAAAAATTAAGCCTATTTGCTTTAAGATTGTTTGATATTATTTCCATGACAATCAAGAACAGTTTCCTGTCAAACCCCCCTACATTAAAATATAATTGCAGTAGGATAGGTGGCATACAGTGAAATATTAATGTATTTTATTACTTATACGTTTATTAATAAGTTATAAGTTAATGTATAATATTTGAAGTTTTATTACTGTGGGTAATTTCTGTCTTCTGTTTTGTGTCTGTGTTTCAGCCGAACCCAAGTTAAAGGAGCTGCGGAGCGTGACAGTGCAGGATGGGAAAAAGACCGTGTTTAAGTGTCAGATCGTGGCGGGAAACCCACCGCCCAGCGTCAAGTGGTACAAGAACGGGCAAGAACTCGCAGGCAAAAACAAACCCAAAAGCATTAAGATTAAGGAAAAGAAACAGTAAGTTCCTACTGTTTAAATAAATCATCATTTTTGCTTAAGCTGAATGAAGATTTGGCTTAGAACATTAAGTCAGAAATGTTATTTTTGCATTTAGCGTGACGGTATCTGCCGTGTGTCGTACAGTGTGTGGGCTGTTGGTCAAAGTTAACCCAGTAATATTAAACAGGCCTCCCTAATGAAATTTTTAACCTTGGGACAGTTTTGAATTTTTGAGAAGATATTACGCTTACTCATGATGATGCATACGCTGCTAATGTTTATCTTGAATTACAGTATAAACAACCAACATTATGTAACTTTCCACAGGAAGAACATATCCGAGCTACTGATCAGGAAGTCCACAGAGGGACACGCTGGTTTATACACCTGTGAGGCAGTCAACAAAATTGGAAAAACAAATACTACAGCGAGCCTAACCATCATTAAAAGTAAGAATGCATCCTTTTCACTAGCATTAAAGTTAATAGTGTGTAAATGTGTGGCAAGGCCACAGAAGGCCAGGGTGACCCGACCCATCCGGAGTGAAGACTGAATACACTAGTGAAAACTGCTAAATCACCACATCTGTTCTGTATTTATCATTTGTAAAGTGCATTTTCTATAAGATCATTGCATTTTCTGCTTGGCTCTTGAGTCACAACCACAATTTCTATGAATGCAGTGCGAGGAATGATTGGTGGTGTAGCAAAACACTGTTTTAAAACGTCACACATCACAAGATGCTTTACGGTTGGCTCTCTCTCATATGTAGCACTACATCTGATTCATTCTAGTGAATCGCTTCATCTTAAATGGTCCTACTTTTCACTCACTTACTCACTCACTCACACACACACACACACACACACACACACACCTCACTCACTCACTCACTCTCACACACACCTTGGAAACCTTGGAAAGTTCGATTCATGATTCTCTATCCGAAATGGCTGACTTGTCTCTCATACAGTATGAAATGCTAGAAAGCCTGATTCATTAGTTTGGACGGTTCTTGGAAATGTTTTGCATTGCATGTCTTTTTTGTATCTATAGGCCTATGGTCTTTGACTTAGGTACTATATATAAATTGGGGATTGTTATATATATTTTTTTAAAGATATCTTTACTTTTCTTATTGATGTTTTCACCCTAACTTTAAGTATTCATTCATTTAAAATCTCACATTGATATAATATAATTAGATCATATGTTCATGTTGAACAGTAAAGTTTTGTAAAGCTTCACATAATAGCTGCATCTAGAGCATATGTTCTCCTCATCTCCAACTTAAATACATTGATTCCAAGCAACTTTATTAGCTTTAGAAGTTCTGTCTTCCTGTTCCCGAGCCATATCTGAAGACCAGAATATCAGTGCGTCCCAATTCGCCATTTTGTAGTATACAATGAAGAGTGAGTAGTGTGATCACACTGAACAGGGAGAAGTGCACTTCAGGCACCCTGATGATGCTCTTATTTATTGGGAATGTTGGACACTTTGTGCACTCAGCAGTCCTTGCATTTTAGAACGATGTAGTATGTAAGTATGTAAACATATAGCATTTTAGTTCAATTGCCAAAAACACTGTAGCATTGTGGGGAATCTTGCATGGACAAACACCACAGAAAAATATTACAACCTACTTAACTCATCCTGTCTGCTTACTTACATTCACAAATGTAACCCACACTCAATTGTGATATTGATCATTTACGGGTTGTGAGTCTAAAAAGCGGCAGGTCATAAATCTCTCCTGAAAGCTATAGGGGGTTCCTCCAGCCCAGTCGCAACATTGCAAAAATAATCAGTTTTCTGCTCTGTAATCTGGCCTCTTAATGCCTTTTTTCAATTAGTCAGCAGTGCATTTGAATTAAATGGAAAGTGAAAAGTACAAGGTCTTCCGTGTCAGTCTGTAAATGTAAATGACGGTAAACGCCCTGATGTTGATGCCTTACAAACCTGGTAAAGAAGGAGGTCATCTGACGAGGACCGAGATTTCAGGCTGAGGGGCCATACAGGGACCACATCTAATCTTACTTTAAAGCGGTGATGAACTGAGAAATCAAATTTTCCTTTTGACATCTAAGAGTTCATCATATTATAAGAATATCCTGTAAGTTTCAGAACTGAAAACGTCCTTGTTAGTCCAATAAAAGCTTTTATTGACACCAGCCCCAGCAAACGACTCGTTTTTAAAAGTGGGGAACTATGACGTCAAAGTTGTTAAAACACCACAGAAGATCAACGCCTACTTCAACACGGCTGGTTTAGCCCCGCCCACCGATTTGCGCATTACACGCATAGCTAAGTAGCCTAACATACATGCCTACACCTCGTGATGACAAACCGGATCCAGCTACCGAGCAATACAGAATATTGTGCAGTGCCTGGTTGTGGAAGACAGTCGCTGCATAAGCTTCCTGTGGATTCCAATAGGACTGCATGGATAAACTTTATTTTAAATGACGTTCCAGCTGATGAGGGTAAAACATCGTCGTCTGTTCGCTTCATTTCACTGAGGATTGTTTTGTAAACAAGACTGGATTTGCAGACTGATTAAGAGTAAAGAACGGTGCTGTGCCGTCAATATTGGATCTGATAGGAATTGTACAACACACGGACTCTTGGTCGAACATGTGTGGGTGAATCCGGTTGCCATTTGACAACATTGGACGTTTTCCCCCACGTGCACCGACGGGTGAGTTAAACTCATTGTAATATGCAAAACTGTTATCCACTCACAGCAGTGGGCGTTTACTTCCAAGTCTTCAGTGCGACACGCCCATAAAAACCGACCGTTTTTCAGGTAGGCTCACAACTTGGGTACAAAATAGCCTATTTCTTATTCATTTTGATGTTTTTGAATGCAAAAACCAAGCGAATGTCATAAATTGACCTCAGACAACAATATAATAAAATTTAAAAAGCCAGTTCATGAACCCTTTAAAGGCTGTGTAGAGAGGATATGATGTTCATGTGGCGCAGTGTGATAACAGTGGTGACAGTGGTCAGTTACTGTCTGTGAGTTAGAGACAGAGCTTACAGTTCGTACCCGGAACTGAACGAAACCCTAAATCCAAGGCAGAATCTCTGTATGTATGGATCTGAATTTACACTTTATTGATTTGTGGGCTTTAGTCTGAGTAGTTTCCCCTCAGGTTCTCAATGAAAGCGGTCCCCTCTGGTAATGTGAGACGGGCGGCCACCATTAGACTCTTCCTCATAGACTTCCACCAAATTCATCAAAGCTTCTCATTTGACCCATTTCAAGGAAACCACGTCTCTTCATTGCACTGATGGCACGTCTGGGATTATATTCCAGATGATCACATATCTTTCTGCATGCTTTTCAAGGAGCACCTTTTTATCCCAATTAAATTTCACCCACAGAGCTCATGATGGATATTCTCATTGAAGTATCTCATTGAAAAATAGATTTGGACATTAAGGACAATTTTGGTGCTTTTGTTTCTTTTTGCTAAGATATACAAAGCTAAATATGGATGCTTGTACACCAGATTTTGCTATTGACCAGAGTCACAACCACGTTTTAAAATGGAGCCGTCTTTAATGGGGTGATGAACTGAGAAATCAAATTTTCCTTGAGCTTTTGACATCTAAGAGGTCATCATATTATAAGAATATCCTGTAAGTTTCAGAACTGAAAACGTCCTTGTTAGTCCAATAAAAGCTTTTATTGACACCAGTCTCAGCAAACGACTCATTTTGAAAAGTGGGGAAATATGACGTCAAAGGGGTTAAAACACCACCCCGCAGAAGAAGATCAACACCTACTTCAACACTGCCGGTTTAGCCCCGCCCACCGATTCGCGCATTACACGCATAGCTGAATAACATAACGTTACATGCCTACACCTCGTGATGACAAACCGTCTCGAGCTACTGAGCAATACAGAGTATTGTGCAGCGCCTGGTTTTGGAAGACAGTCACTGCATAAGTTTCCTGTGGATTCCAATAGGATTGCATGGATAAACTTTATTTTTAATGACGTTCCAGCTGATGAGGTAAAACATCGTCATCTGTTCGCTTCATTTCACTGAGGATGGTTTTGTAAACAAGACTGGATTTGCAGACCGATTAAGAGTAAAGAACTTGCTGTGCCGTCTATACTGGATCTGACAGGAATTGTACAACACACGGACTCTGGGTCGAACATGTATGGGCGAATCCGGTTGCCATTTTACAACATTGGACATTTTCCCCCACGTACACCGACGGGTGAGTTAAACTCATTATAATATGTAAAACTGTTATCCACTCGCAGCAGTGGGCGTTTACTTCCAAGTCTTCAGTGCGACGCGCCCATAAAAACCGACCGTTTTTCAGGTAGGCTCACAACTTGGGTTACAAAATAGCATATTACTTATTCATTTTGATGAATGAATTGGTCGGCCATGATGGTTGGAGACGCTATCGGTTACCAGGGGCAACACCTTTAGAACCTATAGACGCGACTAAACATTCCAGAGCTCTTAAATTTTCGCGCATTTATTATTTTGGCAGGACAGAGACGGATCTAAGAATATGAGAAAAAAGAAAGAAAGAAAGTAAAGCAATGCAAAAAGATAAGGCGAAAGAAAAGGGACCTTACAGGAACAAACTCACACTAAGCACAAAACAGCTGTGTTTGGAGAAGCAGCATCAATATATTTGTTCTTTGCGGACCCCCTCCCGGCCCGAGGGAACAACTCTTCCCCATCCTCCCAGCGTGCGCTAAGCACATGAGGAACTACTGGAGCGATCCTCTCGACTTCAGACACGGTCTCACGGGACTCGAAGTTAAGGACATGGCAGCTCACGGTATGGGTGACCCCCCCGCCATTGAGCCCTCTATTGCCAGGCACCTTAACCCCGCTCAGGGTGGGCTACTCGCCCCCCCTAAGCCAGTCCTGCCCAACAAAATGGACCGTTTTTCTGCCTCCGTTCACCAGGCAGCGTATAAATCCTCGTCTGTGGCTGTCAGGGCCCTCAATGTTTCTTCGCTTCTCTCCGCCTACCAGGCGGAGATTCTCGAAGAATTAGGGCAACAGCTAGAAAAGGGAAATGTTACCGAAACCCTTTTTAAGGAGATCCTCACGGTGAACGACCTCGTCCTCCGTAACGCTCGTCAGGCTGTCCAAGCTTGCGGGCGCTCCATGGCGCTCTCCGTGGTGGGAGAGCGCGCGCTCTGGCTGAACCTGTCGGGACTCCCGGACAGCGAGAGGCGGCGCATCGCGGGCGCGCCGGTGGAGACCCGGCCGGGCTCTCTTCGGCCCCGCCGTCGCACTAATGCAACAACGGTGCGACGACAAGAAGAAGGAGGATGAGGCTTTCAAACTTTGCCTTCCGAGAAAGTCAGTCCCACGCCAGAATCCCCCTGTGCGTTCGCCTAACCCACCGGTCACGGGACGTCAGTTTCATCAGGGCAAGGAAAAGCCCCGCAACAAGCCACCCCCGCGACATCACAACCCAGCACCTGCTAACAAACACTGGGTTAAGCCCGCTCCCGCCGCGGCTGCGGCTGGGAGACCTGCTAATTCTAACCCCACCGACCAAACGGAAACGCAAGCGGCATGCCTGATGTTCAGCCTATGGGGATATCAAGTCCACGTTCACGGGCCGCGAGCCCCTTGGACTCCTTTCTCCTTCTAGGACCCCCGTCCAAGAGACCCCGGGAGTCCCGCGGATGGGTCAGTCCTCTGCCTGTCGAGACTGCCCAGCCCGTGTGTTCAAGGAATGTGTGTTTTCCCCCACGTTCAGGGGGCCTCTGGTGAGAGGAAGGCTAAGTTCAGTGTCAAAACCACACTGCCCCCACTCTGTTCCCTTCACTCTTTCAATAAAGGCTTCGGCCCCAGTGTTTGCTCAGACACAAAACACACAAAACACAAATAAAAACGAATCAAATTGAATTCGTTTCGGAGGGAAAATCTCTCTCCGCAGAGAGAAAATCCCTCCGAACCCCCGCATGTCGCCTCTAGTGTGCCCACTAGATGGCGCCATTGCACCACAAATAAACCTGTTGGTCTCAAGTCACAGCTCCGCTCTGGCCCGAGCGGGGACACTCGCGAGTCACGGAGCGGCCTGGCGAACACATAAGCATTTATCCTCCGCACAGGAAGTTTCTTCGTTTCGCCTACCAAGACATATGTTCACGAGCGGGCTTAACGCCTCTGAGAATGTCAGGTCTGAGAATCCTGACGTACATAGACGATTGGCTCATCATAGCCGAATAGAAGGAGAAGGTGTTGCAGGATACCGGCCGTGTGCTCGCTCACATCACATCGCTCGGGTTCCAAGTGGACGTGGGCAAGAGCAATCTCACGCCCAGCCAGAATGTCATTTTCCTGGGTTTGGAGTTGAACTCGGTTGCCATGCGAGCGCGTCTATCTTTAGAGCGCGTTCGCTCTCTAATGAACTGTCTGTCACAGTTCAGAGAAGGGGCGAAAGTGCAATATCGCACATGTCTCAGGATGCAGGGTCTCATGGCATCATCCACCCAAGTTGTGCCATTAGGACTCCTGAGGATGAGGGCGTTCATGAAATGGGTTTTGTCGCTACATTTCAGCCCGATTCGGGACCTTTGCCGCTCGGTTACGGTGACGCGCGCGTGCTCTGCAGCCCTGCGCCATTGGAAGAACTCAGACTTTTACGCACGGGGAACCCCTCTCGGGGCGGTTACGATGCGGAAAGTGGTGACGACAGATGCATCCCTAACAGGCTGGGGTGCCACCCAGGAGGGCAGAACGGTGAACGGTCTGTGGCCAAACAGACTACGTTCAGCACATATAAACTATTTAGAGCTTTTAACCATTTGGAAAGCTCTGAATCATTTTCTGCCTCGCCTGCAGGGACATCACGTGCTGGTACGGTGCGACAATACCACGGCCGTGGCGTATATCAACCGTCAGGGCGGCACGCGCTCGTCGAAACTTCACCTTCTAGCTCACAAGCTTTTGGTGTGGAGCAGACGGGTTTTCCTGTCGCTACGCGCGACTCACGTCCCGGGCATTCTGAACATTGGCGCGGATCTGCTGTCAAGGGGAAACCCAATCTACGGAGATTGGCGTCTTCATCCGCAGATAGTGGAAATGCTATGGATGAGATTCGGACGGGCAAGCGTAGATCTATTCGCCTCGCGCGAAAACTGCCATTGTCCTATGTTCTTCTCTCTAAGGGACATGGACGCGGCCCCTCGGGGTAGACGCACTAGCCCACCCATGGCCCAGAGTGCTCCTATATGCTTTTCCTCCCCTGTGCCTGATAATTCCCACATTGGCCAGGGTGAGAGAGCAGGGCCTGTCTCTCATTCTGATAGCACCCAGATGGCCCAAAGCACCGTGGCTGGCGGAGATAATTCCTCTGTTATACGCCGAGACCGTTGTGCCTTCCCGTTCGCACGGATCTATTATCCCAAGCCAACGGGGAGATTTACCACCCCCACCCGGACAGGGTGGCTCTCTGGGCCTGGCCCGTGAGAGGACGAACCTGAACGCACTTGGGCTTTCGCCGCGTGTGGTCGCCACTATTCAGAATGCCAGGGCCGTCTCCACACGGTCCTTATATGGCTGTAAGTGGCAAGTGTTCGAGGGGTGGTGCGATGGGCGCGGTCTCACATCTTATCAGTGTTCAGTTCCTGATATTTTGTGTTTCCTTCAAGACCTCATGGATAAAGGCAGGTCTTTTTCCACCATTAAGGTCTACTTGGCTGCTATTTCAGCCTGTCATGTGGGTTTTGAGGGCTCGACTGTCGGTCAGCACCCTCTAATCCGCAGATTTATGAAGGGTGCACGTCGCTCTTTGCCAGTCGCCAGGAGAACTGTCCCGGAGTGGGACCTCTCCATGGTGCTGGAAGCTCTGTCTCAACATCCTTTTGAGCCTCTGGATAGTATTTCCCTCAAGCTGCTGTCCATCAAGACAGCTTTGCTTTTGGCCTTGGCATCTGCTAAACGTGTCAGTGAGCTACATGCACTCTCGGTTCATCCCTCGTGCCTAAGGTTCTCCCTTAGTGGAGATAAGGTTTTCCTTAAGCCTAACCCGGCCTTCATTCCGAAGTGCTTCCCTGCGTTCACTTCGGAGGTGTTGGAGCTGTCCGCTTTTCACCCCCCACCTTTTACCTCTCTAGAGGATCAGAGGCTGAATGCTCTGTGTCCAGTCCGTGCCTTACAGGCATATATGACCAGGACGAATGCTTTCCGGAAGAGCGACCAGCTCTTTGTTTCATGGGCTCCCCCTTCACTCAGGGGTCACCATTTGGAAGCCGGGCAGCACCTCTCACATTGGGTTGTGGGAACGGGGCATTGGCTGCGCACTTCTGTCTGTCTAGCCAGACTCTGGTGCAGATTGGATGCTTACTGCAGAGGTCAGTCAGGTGCGTTGTCCCCCTTCCCATCAGGTGGATCTCTCCACTCGATGTTTCAGAGAACCGGGGTCGCGATGGTGACCTATTGATCTCTCAATCTAATGGACAAAATGAAATCTTGTGCAATTGAACGCACGCCCAGAGACGGGAGAGAGAGAGAAACACACAGAGAGCATGTGTGAGCATGTGTTAGAAATCAGGAATGGTGGGAGGGACATCGTACTTTGGTTTGTTTTTTGTCGTCAAATCAAACTTGTGTCTCAAGTCAGAAAAAGTTTAAATACCGTCTGGCTAGAGACACCAATAGTGTTTTAGGCATTATCTCAGTACGGGGGACGGAGAGTGGGCGGCCTATTGTGGCTGTTTGAACACATGTGTTTTCATCTACCACTGGAAGTGTGAAAAGTGGACAGAGCTCACTGTTTTAGACCCTGTTTACACCTGCTTGCACGTCGTCTACTAAGAATCCGAATCGACCAGAAACGATCTTAATACGGGGTAGGCCTGGGCGATAAATCGTAAAATGAATTAATTCGAATTTTTTGTTGCGAATTAAAAAATGAGTAAACTCGAGATTTTTGTGTAATGTCACATCTTTGGCTCCCAAAGTTTACGTAGCGTCAGTTTCACTCACGTAGCAGTATGGCAGCCGACAATAACAACATCATAGCACACACGAAACATCATACAGCAAGCGACAACATAGAGAGCGGGCTACCGGTGGGAGTGGGAAGTTTGTTCCTTACACCGTGTCCTGGGCTACACGGCAGCAGATGAGATTCCAGCGACAGCAGAGTGTGTCTCTATGTCCACACTCAGACGTGACGCGACTATGATGCCACACATTCAGATGCTATGGTGTGAGCAGAGTTCTTCTCTGTGAAAGTGCACTGTTGGCCCGCACTGACGCGATTGGAAATGGGTTAGGACATAATCAGAATCAAGAAATGACATTATTAAAAATCAAAACATTAACAAAATGAACTCATTTGACTAATTTTGTCTGGAGTCAGTTGTATGTTTGCATTGGAGTCCATTTGAACGCTGCTGCTGTGTGCTTTCAAAATATTGAGGTCGAGTTGTAGTTCCGTTATCGCTTGTGGCACAGTGACCTATTTTTAACTAAAATAAATAATGTGTACTCATGACCGTAGTGTGGTTCTTCTTCACTCTGTCAGCCGCGGCGTCGGCAGAAATCAGGAACCGTTTCTGAGTTAGAAACTTCGGGACTGCAGATTTACGTGGCTGGTCCAAGGGCGGTAATGCACTCACTAACTATGTGTGCTGCAACTGCGGAAAATAAAATGATAACGCGAGACTCCCGGCAGACTCAGAAATGTATTATGATTGAAATGTAAGAAAGTTAATAGATTTGTATTCATCTGTTGCAGAAAAGCATCAAGAACAACTAAAACAAAATAGAAACGATTTACAGGTTTGTAGCTGTTGAGCGATGTGTATGTGTTGATTTCTTGAACGCAATGACCAATTTAAGCATTTAAGAGACTGCCCTCAGCGCTCAAAACATACTTTTTCTTAAGTGCTGAATTCTGTATGCTGGCAAATCCTCAATTTTCCTCAGATTTTAATGTTTTGGTAATGCTTTAGAAAATGGTGCTATTCTATCAAGGTGAATGTTTGTCTCCTTCTAGTCTAGACTACAAAGTGTGACTTAAAACACAGCTGGGACTGATTCCTAGAGGGTGTTCATTTATTTATTATTCATTTCAGAAATGGGGGTTACATTTGTCTTGCTTTTGATTAAATAAATCTTAAAAAAATCGTAAATTCGATAAAAAAAAATAAAATTGGAGATTTTATTTTTAGGCTATATCGCCCAGCCCTAATACGAGGTGTGAACATGGCCTTAGTTTCTCTGAAGCGAGCATCCTTTGTGCCACAGCAGTGTCTTCAGCAGTGGTCAAGACCTCCACATACACTCAAAAAAAAGTTCAGATGGGAATTACATTTCCAGCACAATGCTGGTGGATGTAAAAAAACAGTTGGTCATTTGTTCCGGGAACTTTTAATGGGAGGTGGGAGGGAAACACTGACATTTCCATTTTTGGACTGCAGTAAAATAACACACTAGCACCGAAAAATGCTGAAATGACATCATGGCCCCATGTAAAACAATTATGAGTGACATTTTAGGGCCGCTTTCATGTGTGTTTTGTCTAGGCAGAGACTCCAGTGGCTATATTATGAGCTCGGTGCGTAGATGTTTCTGCTGTCATGTGGTCTGGATCTAGTAAAGAATCCCAGCTGGACTGCAGGATAACACTCAAAATATGTCATATGTGTGGCATCTGGATCCAGGTATCATTCATTACATTTTCTGCATATGTCTGAATGTTTTTGTAAGTGGTCATCTGAACAGGTCAGGTTTCAATTATAGTGTCTAGACAGGTCTGTGGAGGACTGCCTTTTAGTGATAGACAAAATATGAGGGGATAACAAGAGATTAGAGAAATAGAGTAAATGTTGAAGGCCAAAGCGGATCTGCGTGAAGAACATCTTGGTGAGGGGATTCACCAGTGTTGTGGTGGGCGGTTGCCAAGGCCTCGCTTTGCAGTTGCTCAGGGTAGAGCCTATTGCTAGGCTGATAGGTCTTTAACTCGATCACATCATTATCTACACAGCTCAGCTGATCAGTGGCCAAAGAGCTGCGGCTCGGCATCCAAACACTGTTAGTGTTGCTGTCAGCAGTCTGAGACCCTCCTCCTTTCCCCAGCTCCACCTGTATGGATCTTCTACGTGGGGTTATTCATGTATGTTACATGTGTAGCTGCAGCATGTCTGTGAATGTATTGGCAGTAATGGGATTGCAATTAGCAATTCTCAGTACTTGTTCTGCATCAGCAGCAATAATAAACATCAGTGTAGCAGATCTAATCGCAGCAGGTCACACACACACTAACTCCACTCCATGCCAATCTCTGCTAGATTTGTCATGACAGAGGGCTCTTATATTGCACCCGGTGCAAATTGCTTTGTCGGCAGGCGCATGTCTCATTCCTATTTTGCACTCAGCGCAAAGCGGGCTTATTTCCTCCACCGACGCACGTCGGTAAAGTGGGAATTAAACTCGTGCTCCTGGGCGGATTGGCGCAAAAAGAAGGCGTGTTTCAGGCGCAAACATTCCCTGGTGCTATTTGCAGTTCCAGAAAACAAGTGGCGCGTTGCACGCTGATGTTCATAATGCTACTTTAAGCATACATGCTTGGCCATAATGTAGCAGGTGTTATGATGTAGAGGATAGACGAACCCAAAAGCAGACTGAATGCTCAACACAGAATTTATTTTAGACAAAACAGAAAAACAAAGCCCACGAGGGGGCAAAACAAGACTCGGTAGCAAACACTAGACTTAGGACAGGAACAAAGCTACGACACAAACAGACTCTAGGTAGAATAACAGTTCTCTCAATGAATTACTCACTGCTAGAAACATACCACAGCAAACAGCAAATAATGAACCGACACAGGACAGCAAACACAAGGGGATTATAAAGGGGAACACTAATGACAAGGACAGGTGAAACTGACTAGACAATAATGACAAGACGGGGATAACAAGGGGGCGGGGTAACGTAACGAGACAACACAAGCACATGGCCCAAACAATAGGCCATGCGCTTGTACACAAAACATGATTCTGTCATGATCCTGCCTCACGACTAGAGAAAATCAAAGACAAGAAGGCAGAATCATGACAGAACCCCCACCTTAAGGAGCGGCTTCCAGACGCTCCTCAAGGGGACATTAAACACGGGACATGACAGACTGTGACAAAGACACAAACCAACAGTACATGGCAAAAACTAACAAAGGCATACATGAATAAACTATAACAGGGTTCGGGTGAAAAATCAAAAACAACATACAAGGCAGAGGAGGCGGGGGAAAAACAAAGTCCTTAGGGGGCAGTTCAGGGTGGATGGGAGGACTGGGGGTCTTGGGTCTTCGGGACGAGGGCTGAAGGCGGGGAATCGCGGGAGGACTTGGCTGAAGACACATGAGGCACAGTCATAGGAGAAACAGTCCGGGATGACGTGAAGACAGGGGGAACAGTCCGGGGATGAGACATGTCAGGGGATACAAATGGAAGTCCGGGAACAGTGGAGACATGGGATTCGGACAGGCTTCGGGTGAAGCACACACTGGGACAGGCTCGAGGTGGAGCACACACTGGGACAGGCTCGGGTGCAGCACACACTGGGACAGGCTCGGGTGCAGCACACACTGGGACAGGCTCGGGTGGAGCACACACTGGGACAGGCTCGGGTGGAGCACACACTGGGACAGGCTCAGAAGCTGAGGACAAGGCAGGACAGACAGGGGGTTCAAGAATCCCGACGAGACGAGACAGGTACTCTGACAAGGTCTTTGCCGCAATGATGACGGGCATCTCCTGATGCGCCGAAACTGCTTGCAGCACCTCCTTAGCGGCTGAGATCGGCCGCAGGTTCTCTGCGGATTCTGGGATGGCGCCTGGCTGGCAGCGGGGCTCGGGGACAGCGCTTGCTGGAGCGGGCTCAGGGACAGCGCTTGCTGCAGCGGGCTCGGGGAGCAGCGCTCGCTGGAGCGGGCTCGGGGAACAGCGCTGGCTGGGAGCAGGGCTCGGGAACAGCAGCTCGCTGGCAGCGGGCTCGGGAACAGCGCTCGCTGGAGCGCGGGCTCGGAACAGCGCCTCGCTGAGAGCGGGCTCGGGAACAGCGCTCGCTGAAGCGGGCTCAGGAACAGC